>DWQK01003347.1:0-11671 GCA_018231225.1 Noctuana stator | reverse complement strand
AAACCGCTGGATCCACAGGGCACAGGACCGGGCGGAGTGGCGCCACTTAGAGGAGGCCTATATCCAACAGTGGACCTCCAAAGGCTGATGGATGGATGGATTGTATATTTGAATTTATATTTAGAAACATAACACGTATCTAATGTGTATTTTAAAATTCTTGGAATTCCAAAAAAAACGTAGGTATCTTCCTTTTTTACGTATTTATAAGATGAAAGAAAACAGTAGGTAACTAATATTATTATAATAAACTTTTATATTTAACAGGCACGACTACGATGTAGCTTGGTAATTTTCATAGTGACACTGACACATTGATGTAAAAAAAATTGTAGCCCCTGACTTTTGTTGAGTCATTTGAGTTACCTAATTTCTTTTTAAGTCTATTTTTGAATTGATAATTTAAAAAAAATTATCAATTCAAGTCAAATTTTTGAATACTTACCTTTATAATACAGCTGCGAATAATTAGGCGGTTGGCCTTTTAGAGAATAAATTGAGATAAATACGGTAAGTATTATATGTAATATTATATTACCAATGGCAGTTGACTAGAATACTCTCACGAACCTCTACCTACCTGTGCCCTAGTTGTTACCCGTCTATTTTTAATGGCTGCTGTCCATCAAGTAAAGTTTTTGAAGTGGCTAATGGTTGTTTATAAGTGTAATAGCTGATGTTTGATACAGTGCGTTTTTAATTACAGTGATTGCTAGAACGAGCCGTGGTAAGCTCTACCTACTTTTAGCGTTGCTAAGAACTAAATGGATTTATATTAAAAAATTATATAATTTTAACACTTTAACATTTGTATGCATCTACGAGTAGGTACTCGAATGTATAATTAAGAAAGCAATTGATAATTTAAATGGACTTTAAAATTTCGGTATGGTAGGGTAGGCAAGGGTTTACAAAGTTTCATTCTTTTCTTTGCTCTTAATTTGCCAGTCAGCGGTCGGTGCCCGATTTTATTCAAGGTACAAGTAAATTCTAAGTCATACGTAGCTACGACTGCTACGAGAAGTAAACAACTATTAGTATAATAAATTCAATAAGACAATAATTCACAAATTCTTTAGAAAAGAAATATATCTATCGATAACCAGAAATAGCTCGGAGTGTCCGAGGGCTACCGACAAACCGAGCACCTTTCTACGTGAAGGAATGCATATTGCATACCTAAGCGCAGACATATAATTTATGTTGTTAGACATAAAGTAAGTAAACATAATCAAAGCATGCTATTCGTGAGAATCATAATGTTCTATGCATCGAGCATCGCAACGCATATAATTATGTTTGTGAAATACTACATAGAGTTTGGAAGGTTAATGCAAAGCCATAATTATATATAATCTCTACTTTCTACATTAGGTACACTAGGTAAGTAGTCCCAAATTCTATGTCAAAGTTAAAGTATTATATAAAAATAAGGATAAGAATAATTAACATCTCTATACTAACATGTATATACTATTTGTACCTACAATTTTTATATTTTTACGTTACGGCATTGGCGGCTGGAGTTGTAGAGTCATGGAGATCAACAATTATAAAACGAGTTATGGTGGTGTTGGATACCGATGATAGTGAAAGTGATAATGGAGGTGGAAACTAAGGAAATTGAAGTTTAAAAAAAGAACATTGAGGAAAACAACCAAAAAAAGGTGTAACCTAGGTAGGGTAAAAAGTAATGTAAATAAAAGAAATAGAATAATAATAAATGCGTTAATTGCAACAAATCGTACCCGGGATTGTATTTCTGTGGATATTTCCTTGTAACCTTAGGGCAAGCTGAGCGAATAATTACGGGTTGCAACCGAATAGCGTTCATTACGCAGTATTTAATTAGAGCTAGCCAAAGCTCGCTTTGTAGTAACATGGATTTAGTATTGTACGTAATCATCATGAATACAATGAACAATTCATAGATATTATATTTAGAACTAATGACTATGAAAAATTATAATATTTAGATAATTAACTTAAAAAATTTATAGGTCCGGCACTATTTCCGTATGCGACGTTAAAACTGCAACTTATGAATAATTAAACAATAAACCATTATTCAACTAACCTGTCCTGCTTAACCAACACTTATTTAATCTCTTTTATGGAAATATAAGTATCTATATAAGTAGATAGAATCGAAAATGTACTATGTAAGCTTTATATCCATTCGGTAAAACACACACACTGTACCTATTAAAAAAGAACTGATTATGAATTTTTACGGTAGAAAGCAATAAAATCCTTATAGACGATAAAAATAAAATTACATGTTGAACCTAAGTAGTTGCCGTTTAATATGATAATAGACTAAGGTTGGGGTCGAAGGACTCGGGGGGCAAATCCCGGGTGTATCTGCGAGTTGTAATTGCGAGTTGCAACGCCAACGGTACAAACGAACAATCTAATTTGTGCAATGTTCAATTAGAGCTCACCGAGCTCACGTAGGTAGGTAAGTATATAGAGGCGTAACTATATTGGCTTACAGACGAATTCTAGAAATCTTCAGGGCACTAACAACATTTAAATTAGGTAATTAATCACACGTTTTAATTACCTAATTTAACATTGATTTAAACTGAATGGCCCGTTCTCTGAAGCTAATTTCATTTAAACTTGGCTACCCTTTCCAATTTTTTTAAAGGTAACCTATTTACCGCGTAGAGAAATATTGCATGTGCTCTATAAACTTACCTATTACCTATGCCTAACCTACCTGCTGAAATATCATGTTTGGTTGCTATAATATCTTCGTAAGCAAAAGTTTACTATAATTAAGTATTTGTATCAATATGTTATGCACGTGTATAAATCTATATGTATCAGTAAAAGCTTAGATGAATTGTAGGGTAATACCGGGGGTGAAATTACGGGTTACACGCGCTCATTAGTGGAACATACAGCGTGCCGATGCTCACGGGGTCGCCGCTAACGCACAGACACCGCTCATGACAGTTACAAATAATTTGTTTTCACGACATCTAACACACTATTTATTTATTTATTTAATCAAAACTTTCATCTAACAATAAAAGATACTCTTAAGTTGTTAGAATAGTTGTTCACAATAATTAATAATATAAGTAATTATATTTAATATATTGTTAAAGTAACAAAAGAGGCTTTTCGTATTTATTGCCGCGAGGCATTAGGTTTGCCCTTTGTGACGCCTAGTCAAAGTTTTTGCAAAAATTTTAAATAAATAAATAATTAAAACTCTGTATATTCCGCCTACAACGGAATGTATAAGCATTAATTTATTGTTGCTAGAACTAACTTCATTAACTTGTTTTTGCTGAACGATTTCGTCTAAATAATTCTTAAATTGATATGGAAGATAATATAAAATTGTGGGAAATATAAAACTGAAATATTTAGTTACTAACATTCGAATAAAAATACTTAACAAATTATTTTACGGCAATTAAGCAGATGGTAACAAGTGACAAAAAAAATTTATGAATAAGTAATTTCGCTTTAATAAAAATTAGCCTTATAATATTAAGTAGCTACTTTGGTTACGTAATCTTAGTCACGTACAAAAGTTATTAGTAAAACCGAAAATGAATATTAAAGAACAGGGACGAGTATAAAGTGAATGAATAGATACAATTATGTGCAATAAAGGTAACAAACTAACAATGGATTCGCGCAAAAGGAAACGCTAAGTATTCGGGCTGGATAAACGGTCAAAGTGTACTTACAGCCATCGAATCGCCTCACTGGGTCTCGGTAAAAACACAAAGAACAAAACAAAAATCACGATAAAATAGCGCATCACAGAAAGTAAAAAAGTTCACGTCAAATTTTAGCAGCTGAAAAGTGCAATGCAAAAGTTGGTACGGAAGTTAGCGCGATGTTTTTGGCGGGAAAACGGCGGAATGGAGAGTGCGAGTGTCGCGCGGTCCGTCCCCTGGGTGTCTGCGGCAGAATCACGGATTCACGGCGCGCACGAGCCCGCCGCGGACAGTGGTCAGCCGACGCGCCGCCCGCCGCTTCGCTCGACCAGTGCCCACCATATACCAACATACAGCCAGAGGCGCCACTAACTGTACTTATAGCAGTGTCAGCCTGGCGCTATCGCCCCGATCGATCATGCAAAAAAGTGCACAAAAGGGGTGCATCCCCTTACAAATTAACATACAAGCATTTATAAGCGTTCCCTGATTCCTTTGATACTTTGTAATATGACCGCAGAGTATTGTCCACATTTGTCCCTTCATTATTCACTCGAAATTTAAATATAATTAAATTGTTGGAGTAAGCTACCTACACTACATGTACTAAAAACAAAATATAATCCACTTTAGTATAATAGTATGATATTATTATGTAATTATAGGATGGTATTAAAATAAATGCAAGTAAAAGTTGCCTCAAACACCGAGATGTTGGTGTCGCCTCTGTGAGGCCAGTGTGCGTTTAGGCATGGACGCTGCATTGAGATGCATCATCTGTAGTATGGTGTGTAACGCGTGGCGGGCGGCGGGCGGGCGGCGCTCCCCACGCTGAGCGAGCGCGGCACAACCCACTTATCAATTCACTCGAGTGGGCATTCGTTCATTGTGAGGCATTGTGCCTATTATGCGAGGATTCGGTGCTTATTTACTCATGCCACTAGAGTAGCGGCGATCTAACCCTTGAATTTGTGACGATTCTAAAGCACTATTTGAGACATAGGTCATTTAAATTAATTGAATAGTAATTTTTTGGTGCTAAGGTTATAAACTATTTCTTGTATGTAATACGGTACATAAAAAGAAATGCGTATCAAAGAAAGGAAAACTAGGTACTTAATCAGTAGGTCTTGAATTTGATAATATATGCTTAGGAACGTAAGATCAATTATTACGAAAAACGGGCTATAGAAATATGCACCAGATTAAAAAAAAACACAAAAAACAATTAATTTTTATATTCCATATATAAAACTTTTCTTAATTAACTTAATTACCTATTGTTAAAAATTATTTAGAAAATTAAATCCTACGCACAAATATATTAGGTACCCAACTGGCAACACCAATAATGGATATCTTACAAATCTTTATTTTTCTTTAATGGCGATGGCTCGCCTCAGTTATTGACAAATAAAGCTAGGAATCCACAGGATAAAAAAACGGCGAAAATAATTTTTAAAAGGCGACCAGGACAATTTTACAAAGAATATTTATCTTTTTTTTTTTGGTATTTTCGGCATTAAATATCGGTAGCTTAGTAATTGAGTGTAAATTAGCCTCTACCAAGTGGACACCGGTTTTTCCTGTAATTTTAATGAACTAAATATACAAAAAACGATAACAGTTCTTAACTATCAACTTTATACAATACAATTTTCTTGTAACACATTTAAGGATGGCAATCCTTCATCTAAATAATTAACATATTCACTCTCGTACCACAGCCTATATGCTGTTTATTACACGTCCATTGTCCATATGTATATCGCCCTGGAAATTTGTTACACAAAACATACATAGTGTTTAACTCGCTTTGTGTTCAAACCTTTTTATGTACCACTGCTGGGACGGGTCTCTCCCCACAACCGGAGAAGGCCTGGAGCATACATACGTAAGTCGTGCAGTGTCTCGTTAATATCATAATGATATTTACATATTTTTTTCTGAATAATGAATCTTTCATTGGTGTTGCAAGTAGAGTCTCGCGTCAAGGTCTACGTTCACTTATTGTAATAGAAAGGATAATATAAGGAACGCACTTGCTGACATTTTAAAATAACTGAAAATTTTACCGCTGTTTTTAAATTTTATGCCCATTTCGACTTATTTCCAATAATTCCATCATATTGCCGTCCTAGAACCATTTTCGAAACCATATGGGCAATATAAGAACATTTAACATGAATCTCAACCAATTTCAATTAGTCTAGTCCAATTCCCAGGCCCCTTAGTACCGAGGGCATAAATAAAAGGCGACATCGCGTATTTGCTAATCGCGCAATTAAGATATTTATGTTGCCCGCTTGACGCGCTTGACCACGTAGGTGATGGGGCCCCGGGGGCGGGGTCAGGCGAGGTGCGACAAGTCGTCCAGCTCCGGCGGCGGCTGCGGCGCGCCCCCCCGCGCGTACACCGGCTTGGCTACCACTGACACGGGTGCCTGTTCGAACAATATAGTTATTACTGGTTACATACAATTTTTGGCTGGCTTTGTCCTAATCCAAAATTATTCAAGTTGCTTAAAATTTAATAGTTGTACCTCGTGTTACCTAAATGGCATTAAAACTAAAAAATTAGAACCAGTACATTTCCTGTTACGGAGATGGCAGCACTAGTTTACTTTAAGAATATGATTCTACACACTACCGTTTTTGTAGCGTCGACGTCTTACGGCGCTGTCTTCGCCTCTGCCCCTTCCGAAGGAGATGAAAGTTATAAGTTACCTGGCTGACGGCTCCAGCGGCGGCTGCGGCGGCTGCGGTGGGGGCGGCGGGCGCGGCGGCGGCCCCGTGCGGGTGCTGCATGCCGACCACCATCAGCTTCTGGCCGTGCGCGGCGCCGCCCGCCCCCGCCGGCCCGCTCGTCACCACCACCGACTACGCACACACACCCGCCACGTGCATCACATATCACTTCGTTACACATACACATCACAATATGCTGTACATTCTACTTACTATCCTACAGATAACAGTAAGTCAAGAAATGTAACTCAATATAAATCAAGATAAAAATGGGTGAAATTCATGTCTTTTCTATTTTTTTATTGGTATATTCGAGTAAATATTGAGAATCTCTTCCCATGATGTGTCAATATCAATATATTTGTTAGGTTATTAGGTAAGTATATTGTTTTCACTATTTTTTTTATCTATTTTAAGAAATTAAGCAAATTTAGAATAAAGTTACTGTATAAAAGTTACGTATCTTGACATAATATTGTTCATAGTACTACTTAACGCGTTACGGTACCATGCAGCGCTATCAAAACACACACAAGATCGATAGCTTATTTTGTTCAATTTAACTTAAATATTAAAAAAGTAACAGATATAAATAGCAAATGCAGATCATGCAAACACCATATCCTTAAGTTATATGAGAATAATATCCATTTAAAAATATTTCGAGCATGCGTTGCTATACTCCTTACGGTATTATTGATTTGGTCGCCTCAAAATACCTAACGCAATCCTAACTTCCCAAACCATTTAAGTTTCAATATCAATCTACGGTTTGTAAAAAGGTTGTATACATACATTTTGGCTTCTGACGATGGTTGGCTGCGAGCTGTGCACGACGATGTGACCCTGGCCGCTAGCTTGCTGAGCCTATGAAAATAAACTTTTTTAGTATCACGACATTCTTCATTCCTATCCAACGAATATAGTATTCGGAAGATAATAGTTTTACAACATAAAAAGCATTGTCAACACGATATCAATGACAAGTTGAAAAAGTTGTTATACATAATGTATCCCAAAAAAGGTTCGAGGATGGTGTATTAAACAGTGTAACAGGTAGGTACTGTACCTGTGGTGGTTTCTGCTGTGAAGTAACAATCACAAACTTCTGTGGCGGCGGCGTGGCAGCGGCGGACTGAGCGCTCGACGTGATCACCACGTTGCGCGTCGCTACTGTTTCTGTGTAATATAGACATAAAATAAGGGTAATGAGTCTCATTAGTCTAATTAAAATATCCCGAACACAAAAATAACAGTTGATAAGCGTAATAATAGCGAAAACTAAAATGAATTTACAAATCAGGGTTAGGATTCAACTTGAACGTATATTATGCAAAATGGCATTTAAAAGCACATTTTTTGCTACCTTTTCTTACTTAATTTTCTTGTATAACATATTTGTAAAAGTCGTTAAACCGCAGTCTGCACTAGCTCAATGATAAAATTTCAACTCACCGACACTCTTACCCGTATGCACGACGTGTGTGGCAGCGTGCGACTGACCAAGGGAGGGCGCGGATACGGGCGCAGGGGAAGGCGGGGGCGCGGGGCCGGGCGACGGCGGCGGCCCGGAGCCGGGGGACGCGGGCACGAGCGGCGGCGTGCACGCCACGACGGCCACCGCGCCGCCGCCGCTGCCGCCCGATGGCGATGCGCGCAGCTTGCTCACCATCTGCTGCAGGCTGGGGCCCAGGTATCCGTACTCGCGTCTGTCATACACCCATCATTTATTTTAATTGAGTAACAAACGAGAAGGCATTCTCAGACCTTCAGCAGCAGTATTATAGACACAAAATTTCATAAGAATCTGTCAAGTTTGGCAACAAATACAGACACGAGAATTTTTTTTAGACGTAGGTATGTAGAATAGATTTACTTGTATTCGTCGGGTGTGTCCGGCGGCTGGCGCAGGTGTCGCACGACGGGCGCGAGCACCTTGAGCAACTGGTGCTTGAGCGTGCCGGCCGCCACGCGCTCGGCGCCGCCCAGCCCGCTCAGCGCGCCCTCCAGCCGCTCGCCCAGCCACCGCACGCGCGGCAGTATGAACACCTACATACAAACGCAAATACAACTTAATGTTTAAAGTTTTCATTTCACGAGATTTTATTAGTATATTTTTATATCTCACTGTAATGTAAAGGTTGCAATGGTTCAACTTAGTGTTATAGTAGAAATGAAAATCCGACTGCAAGATCACAACTGTTATTAGAAAAAAAAGAAAATGTTGTCTTTCTTTCACTTTATTATTATTTGGGTGAATGGGTATGGTTCCTAACCCAATAGCCACTGCAACCAATTTGATCTATTGTAAATTTATTAGTATGACATGAATGCACACCTTTACAACTTCTGGTCCAAGCTCCGCCAGACCTTGAACAGCGCCATAAAGTGAAGCAAGCGGTGTCTTTTCAGACTCCTTCACAGTCGGTGCCATTGATGGTCCAACACCACTCTCATTGTTTGTTTGCGATGGACACTGAAGAGCTTTAGCGAACAATCTGTAAAAACATAGATGTGGAGTTGCCACTAAATCAGTTACAAATCGTAATTTAATCATGTCGTTTTGAGGTTAGAGATATCTTTATTCTTAAAAACTTGAGAATGACTTAACTACAAGTATAGTAACAATTTATATCTAGTCTGTAGTGGGTACATTGCACAGAAGTTAGTTTTAAACAAGGTGCATTGCAATCACGTTACAGTAAGTAATATTGAAGGTAAGGTCACTCTTATAGTTATGGCCCATGCAGTTCCCTGTCTTCCTATGACCATATTTAAATATGTATACAACTTTATTGACTTTTCTGATTCAAAATTGAGTTCTAAATTTAATTTTATAAGTAAGGCAGTAAACTCTGCAGAGGCTATACAACAACTTAATCACTAAGGATAAAAGTATTGATGTCATCTTGTTTAACCTATGATGCGCCAGGGTTGTCAGTTCTAAGACAACGTAAATAAAATCCACAATAATATTTTTAATATCTTATAATCTTACCGCGTTACCCTTGTCTGGAGATTATTAGTGGAAGTATTGAAAGTCTTGCAAATTTGCGCCATCAAACGAGCGGCGAAGTCTCGCAATGCCCAATGGTTGTCCACCTCTGGACGCATACATAGTTGCCGCGAAACGATACACGTTGAAACAGAGGGAATTAGCTCATGTAACTGTAAGAGCAAAAGAAAATAGAATAATAATAGAAAATCTAACAATAGTAAAAACACTTTTATGCTACTAGACACTATCAAACACAGCTTAGTTTGGCCTCCTGGGGTCTATTATTAACTCTAATGCCATTATGTTTACGTCAGCCAGCAGTCTCCTAACACCTAAATGGACCAATACATAACATGGACATAACGGGATATTGACCAATAAAATACACAAGATCTCTGAGTGTTTGGGGGCCGATCACTGTCTAGTCTTTTCATTATAGGCCTACTTGTCTTAAAAAAAAGAAATGTAAAACCTAGCAAGATTTGTTTAGGATTGAGATGATGGATTGTGCTCTAGACTATAAAATAATATAAAAGGCAATATTATTATATAAATCGTACTAGTATCATAAGGTAACATTTTCTATAATTATACTGTATGGTGTGTAATTTGTACAAAGTTCATTGTTTGCTTACTTGGTGTTGTCATTTAGTTTATGATCTAATAGAAATAACACTAGCTCTACACTAAATAATATTATTTTTTAGAAATCAAATATTACCTATCAAATATTACTTACATAATGTAACATGTCAAATATTACTTACATATTTCTCAAGATACAGAGATTGATTGTCAAGCATAGCCTTTACCATTCTCATGAGGTAAATGAGCAGAGCCAAGTTGTTCTGTACCACATTTACTTTAACACCTTCAGAAATAAATGTGCACATCCTTGGCAGCATTTCATGAAGGCCGGGATCGCAGGCCAAAGATTGTAACGCTTCCTGTCAATCATAGTCAATTGTAAATATCAACATACATCTCTTGGTTATAACAGATTAATGAGTTTTAATTGAACCATGCAAGTGGCATGACTTTAGTATACCATAACAGGTACAAAAGGGTAAAATATGCCAGGCAAGTATAAAAATTAACACAAGATGGCAAAAATTCCATGTGTTCACATATTAAAAGCCATAGATGCTATCTATGTGTCAGTTCTAGTTTTTAACATAATCTAAATGAATTTTACAGTAAGTAACCTATTAAGATCTAAGATATTTTATGCTACACTTTTTTTTACATTATGAACAAATACTTGCCGCTCTACGAGCCTCATCGCTGCCCACACAAGCTTCAGTGATCTCCTTATAGTACAGCTGCTGCTCCACACTGAGCTCATGTGTGGCTAGTTGCTTCACATGCACTGATTCTGACGCCTTCAGGCGTGCGGCCTTACCACACACTGGATCATCGTAAATTCATAATGCACAATAAACATTAAACAATGTCAGTTTAAAATTACATAACAAAATAAACTAACATCTATCAAAGATTTTTCAAATAATTACAAAATTGCACTCTTTATAATAAATCAGGTTAAATATAGAATTAAAGATTTATAATTCAAATAGTTCTTGATAGATTTTAAAACTCACACTAAGTGATATTATTATTATGAATGAATAAAGATAATAAAAGATGAAGTAAGCATGATCATACCAGCTGAATCTTTATTGGAAGGTTTACTCAATTTGCTTATTGGATCTACAGATTCCAGCTTCTGAGCTTCCTTGGACAGAGGCGGAGGATTCTCCGGCACAGTGGGTTGTACTCCATCCACACTCAGCCAATGGGCACGGACGGAGACATCTAGTGGTATTTTTGGTGGAGGTGCAGATAGAATTTCTGATAAATCAATCTCTTTTTCTTCAATAAAATGTAACTCTCTGCCCCCACCTGATGCAAATCGAAATGGTATGAAGTCTGGTTGTACAAAGCCATATTGAGGCTAAAAAAAGTAAACAATTAAGGAAAAAAATTTAAGAAAAAGTAAAATAATATTCTCGACCTTCATCAAACTTTTCACATTTGGACATTAATAATTAATTAGCTTTAAAATTTTTGCCTATCTGCATGCAGAGAGATCATGCAAATATATAAATGAGAGTCCTGCTTGGCTTGAACCCTTTTTATGTCCCACTGCTGGGCACGGGTCTATTCCCACAACCGGGGAAGGCCTGGAGCATACTCCACCACGCTGCTCCAATGCGGATTGGTGGAGATACGGGTTAGTG
>DWQK01003346.1:0-11672 GCA_018231225.1 Noctuana stator | reverse complement strand
CGTCCCCCGCGTCTCCCGCGCCCCCGATGCCGCCCTTCAAGTCATTGATCAAGCTCGCCCTTAAGTCCGCCTCCAGCGACACGAACTCGTAGCTCTCGTCCACTGACTGCATGCTGCACACGTTCAAACATTCCTGGGCTTAGCGAGGTCATTTCAAATGACAATTCAAACACCTATTATGGTCGTTTTTGCAATAGGTATTAATGTAATCATTGTCTCTATGAGTGCCCGGGGCACCCACGACTAGGGAAATCTTAGTGCTTTAAACATTTATTATCATTATTACACTATTTTGCAATAATACAAAACTTTAATTTGGTCACACTTCCGCTGCGTCATGCACTCACCTCTCGTACGAGAGCACGGACTGGTAGCTGTCGTTGAGCGACGCGCCGTTGTCGTGCGGCAGCGTGTGCGGCGACAGCATCGCCACGATCTCCTGCGCCTGCTCATCCGACAGCAGAGCTTCTTGCCTGACATCACACACACTGACTTTAACATCTTCAAACATTTCAATTGATTACAGCTCATTAACGAAAATGATGAAAAATCCTAAAATCTCCTATCCTAAAATTATATTTATCATCATCGACCCCTTACAGTCCCTTGATTGTCCTATTGTTTGGCTTCCTGTCAGACATAAGATGACACTACACCCTTCTTAAATCTGAGACAAGACTGGAGCCAAGCAGTGTGAAAATATTGGCTTGAAGATTTTTTAAGCTGACTAAGCAAGTACATAAAAAAGAAAAATAACAACTGAAAGACCATCAACGCCAAAATAAGTAGAACAAATAGAAACAAAGAAAGCACTCTTACCTAAGTTTTTTCTCCAGAATACTTCAAATGTGATCGGGCAAGAATGAAGCGTAGTGCGCACAGGCAGCATGCAAATGATAAAAATCAACATTTAATCATAGTAAAAGCGTCGAGTATAAGAAGAAAATAAACAGTGAGTGACATGTCACAATAGTAACAGGTACAGATTACTACAGATACAGCGTGCAATATCAATAAAAAAATTAGGGAAGTATACATGCAAAATTTTGCCTCTAATATTTTTAATGGGAGTACAATTTCACGTAATAACTAAACATTTACAACTGACACATTTAATAGTTAATCGATAATTTATAAAATATATTAAAGAAAGTATATTCTTTTTATTTTTTATTACTACTTGATATGGCTTTCTACTTTTATCGCCTACAAAAACTTAATGGGATTGAGACAATAAAATACATGCACAAAAGCCAACTACAGTGCATACTAGCATTTTACACACGCTAAAAGGAGCAACATTATAAAGAAATACAGTTGCAATGTAACAAAGAGAATGCAACATTTAGAGTAATTAGAGTTGTATACTATATTAGATGGATAGTTTCTGAAGAAATTAAGCTAATGCTTTCTGAATATTCATACTAATGTAATTAATGTATGCTTTCTCTGTGAAGTCAGTAATATTTATCCGCGACTTGACTACCCGTGTGGCGCAACTGAAATTTAAGCGATGAATTTAGATTTCTAATCAGCTCTATCTGAAGTGTCTGGGTGTTTGTGTCAGTCTTTTGCGTGTATCTATAACACAAGAGAATTCTAAGCGCAATAAAAAAATGAGTGGGTGTGATGTATGGTGTGTCACCTGGAGCTAAGCAATATCTCTGCCTCGTCGGGCGTCATGCTGTCGGGCTGCTTGGCGTCGGCGTCGGCGTCGGCGTCGGCATCGGCGTCGTCGTCGTCGGCGGCGCGGCCCTCGCCCGGCCCGTTCTCCTCGGACACGCTCCATTGGCTGGTGGTCGACTTGTCGAGCACCTCGATGGAGCCCTGGCTCGCCTCGCTCACAACCACACCCGAATCCTGGAACGTTTACACGTTTTGATATTACTAGTAATTCACAAACTAATATTATGGTACTTTTTAATTTTGATAATAAATTACTTTTGGCTAAAATCTAACAGTGGAAGTAGGGTCTTTTACATGTAATTTACCAGTTCACCTATAAATGAATATTTGATATTGAGGAGTTCAATTATATGTTTATGAATGTGCAATAACATATGAAAATGTGTATGATGCGCTGGGTTTTCACCCAAACTGAAGTCTGTATCACGCGATATTTATTAATTACGAAAATGACACCACATAAGAACATTGCGTCCAGTTAAGTTTAATTACCTGTTGTAAAACAGACAGCGTATCTGGATCGGAGCGCGCACGCTCCCCGTCCCTGTGATCACGCGTGAGCGGCGGCGGCGGCTCGCGGTACTCCGCAGGCCGGAGCCGCGCTACCACCTCCGGCGAGGGCTCGTTGAACCCGCCCTCGTCGGATACGCTCGAGGCCCGCGAGCCCGTCCGACGCACTGGCTCTTCCGTTTCCGTCGACTTGCGACCTCCGCCCACTGATCAAACGACAAAAACAATATTTTATGCGAATAGGTCTTACAGTCCACGAGGCATGGCTTCTCAGACAGTCATTGGTGTACGCCTGTTTACCAAACTTGCCTCCTTGCCTCTTGACAAACAAAGCAGCATACGGAGCGCTGTCGCTCCGTCGACAGAGCCTTTGTTATATATGTTTATGTAAGCAGCAAGCAGGCATAGGTAGACCACGCGTATAATGATAACGAATATCGTGGACAGGAAGCATAACACTTAAATACCAAAATTATACATACATAATAATGTATTTATCTAACCTACAGACTGAAGACGTATTGAATTCATTTTTATCTTATGATTGTTTAACAAAAAAGGCAGTAGATACTTAGAATATGAATTTTTCAACCAACGTTTAGAGTAGATTAGAGAATGCTAAAACTACTCTCTACTTTAAAGTAGCTTAGATTGTAAAGTAGTTTAGTTCAGCGTTACATCCATTAAGAAATATAAATGAAGGGCAAGCTTACCTTATTCAACAAAAAGTGCAATGGATTTCTTATTGTAACATTAACATTTTAACATTATTTCAAAAAGTATGATGGCTATCAATTCGACTACAGTTTTTTGGGTATAATTGTTTAGTCACGTAATATTTTCGACATTCATCCCATTCGTGTGATGAAGTCCAAAAATATGATAATACATATCTTATTTGTAAACAAAACAGTATTGTTTCCTGATTACACATAAGTTTCATCCGTCTCTACGTGGAGAATCAGCATGAATGGGGCTACGGGGAAAATAGGTTAATACGACTAATTTTAACATTAGTGTTGCAGGTGCTTGTAAGAACCAGACAAAAATAAACAAGCATGATCAGTGCCCATATCAATAACGTACACGAACTACATATATAAGTCATGAATTTATTTTAAGCAAAAATAAAAACTAACTTCACTCCATTGGTCTAGGATTCGTTGGTAGTTTTATTTATTGGAATTTATGTTATTCTTTAAGGAAAACTTAAATCAAATAAAGAAATAAGACATAATGAAACAATTTTCAAATTTTGAATGCCTTTGCAGAAATCCGACGAACTAAAAAGCAGTGCTTACTGCGACCCCATTCATCGCGGAGAGCGCTTCGCCTCCACTTTATTAATTAGCAGCATTCGCTACGAGTACATCCGGCAGCATATAACTCACATTATCAATAGCTATTCCTTAAACATACAAAAGACGAAATAAAAACGTTTAATTGAAAAATGCAGTAGAATACTAACTTTGGCAACTACAAAATGTACGGTAACGTTATACAATTCACAACATGTCTTGACCACAACAAAACGGCACCGTATTAACGGGGACTCTAGAACGCTTCGATTTGGCTTCAATTCCTTAATTAACAAGTTTCTTCATCCAGCGCTACATTGTTAGCAATTAATGTCCCTATCTTTAGCACAGCTTAATCTAGTGAATGTTAACTAGTTTGCTCTTCTATGACATACAATACCAGAAGTATGAGTATAATTAATTTCAGCAGGCCTATTTCTTGTAATATTTTCGCTAGCTTCGTCAATGGTTCACGACCACTGAGTACAATAAAAGTCCGTTATTGTTCGTTGCTTTCATGTAGGTATTAACTGACTTTTAAGTCGACCATAATATAAAATTTTCCTAGTTTCATATCTGTTTCTAATCTTTAAGACTATATATTAGAAAAAGAATTATCTGTATAGATTAATTTGAGAGACACTTCAAAACAATTGTTCTTTTTTCTTCGAAAATAAATTGAAGCATAATTTATGAATATCTTGGTTCAACGTGTGCCCTCTTTGGCAACAATTTTTCAATAATTTTGCTGACTAAAAGGCTCCATTTATTTTGTAAAGTTCTCCAATAAAATAATCGAATCAGATACATATGAGTCAAAAGCAGCATAATTATGGTGGCGACCTTCCTAAATAGGCAATGACCGTTCTAATATAATGTAAATACAGCTAAGTGGATCATCCCACGCTTTAAATTTCGTTAACTAACAAAGATAGCTACACTTTTGCCCTTTGAGGAAACTGCCAATACTATTAAAGTGTGAGCCAAGTTGGATCAATATTTTTATAATAAAGTAACACAAGCCTGTGTGCTAAAGTTAATTTTGACATCTTAAGGTGATAATAATATTACCTACATGAAAAAATTTACTGAAGGATTCTGATCTTATTTTGTTCCCTAAATGATGGAGTGCAAATGATCTCTTAGTAAAATGTATAATGTAATAATAATCAAACTTATTTGATCAGTGTGAAGAACCATTAAAACACGACAGATATTTTTATTTATTTAGCCTTTACAGACAGTATCATATCCAAATACGTAGGCCAAATAGTATCTCAATATTCTACACAAATTTCTAAAAAAAATTTACAATTATTATTGTGATTTCAGCGTCTTACGTGACTTTTATTTTTCTTAATGTGTATTTGAAAAGTTGAATTATTAAAAGACATTAGTAATATAAACTTAATATAAAGCTAACCGCAGCAACCACAAAGACTCACGCGCCTTGGTCGTGTGCATGCACTGCGTTGCAAATAATCTTCACGATCATTTAGAAATTAATCGATGATGAGGCATTTATCAGCTATATTAGCTAACGTGCTTACGTGGCAATTGTCTGTATAACTGCGTTCTATGCATTATAAGTATAAACATTGTTTGGCATTGGAATTCTCAACCCTGCCTATAGTCATGAAAACTGGATGGTCATTAAACATCTTTATTCATGCGAATGTAAAATAAATTTTCACTAAATAGGTGCTTCATGTTTCTGTTGGTTGTTTTAATACAATCAATCAGTTTTTGATGATCTTACTCACCACAGCAACTGCAAAGGCGCATATTATGCGAGTGGAGGCGAGCACGGGCGGCGGCGCTCGCCTCATCGCTGCGCCATCTGCGAGCGTTCGGGGGCACACCATGCACACACACTCGCACGTTTAACTCGAAATGTGGTATCTTGTTTATGTTCGGTGAATCCGCGCGAATTTGGACTCAGGTTGGTAAACAAACAGACAGACCCCGTTTCAATTTTCGTTTATAAATTAAGTTTAATTTTTTTTGGAAGGAATGTTTAAGCGCTGTTTCTATACTAGCCTAAATTACTTTTATCAATACACAATTTATGCTTTTAATTAAGTACCTCTAATAAAACAATATATTGCAGAACTTTTTAAAATTCAAAAGGAACAACACTTTCATTGTATGTACTTATCGTTGAATCTTTCTGGAGACTAAAATATCTCGTAATAAAGATTTAAAAATTGGCCGCAACCCAAAATGGCACCCGTTGTGTTACAAGCAATAGACTATAACAAATTCAAATCCGTATTGGAAACATTAAAGATCACATAACATACGCACTACTGTACCATTTATTGGTAATCAAAAGCATCGGCGGTCCGCATTGTAAATAAACACAGCAGTAGATAACAAGCTTGGCAACTGAATGGCAAACGTACTGTATGTACCAATGTCTCAAGAATTAATTAAAACCTATGTCAAGTAAAATCTACATTTAGGTAAGAAGTGTACTTAAATAATATCTTCAATATGCGATGATCTTTTTTAATAATCAATCAGAGCTAAATTAAAGTCAGGGAATAAATAAATTACATCAGATCACAAAATTATTTTACAACAAAGAAAATAATAAAGGATTCTACAACGACACTGCAAAATCGTACCTATCTAACCTAACAATCGAGAACACAGTTTCATGTTTTATTCGCTGTTAAAAAATTTCAAACCGTACAAAAGGTATATTGGCTTTAATGAACTGTAACAAGCACAGCACAACGGGATGCAAGTGAAGTAACTCAAGTGCAAGTGGTGTAAAATGCTAATCCCAGTGTACGCGAAATAAAGAGGTACGAAAGGGCGCGCGCAGGACGACGTCGCTCGGGTTACTGCGTCGTCGCGGCGGAGGCGGCGGCGCCGGAGCATCTAAATCGGGATCGACTCGCAAGTCTCGCTACGACTCAAATACCTTGACTTCCTCAATATTACATTGAACCCACTGAGCACGAGACCGCCAAACGTACGTCAATTGACGCCCACTATTTGAGTTTCTAAGATATATTTTACTCCTTACTGTACTGTCAACAGTATCAACTGTATAGAGTTATGGAAATAAAAACTTGTAAAATAATTAACAAAATATTAACTATATCTTTAAAACTGTTATGTTAGGCACACTGGCGAATTTTCAATGCGTATCTTTATATCTACAGTAATAGTCTAAACTAATTATATAATTAAAAATATAACATTAATTTCTTTCCTTATGAAAAAAATTGATATTTTACACAATGATAGATAGCACTATCAAACACTGTATTTATGAAAATCTATACGTCCCATTATAAAAGGCTACTGTAAATTATGGGTCAAATATAATATGTATACATTTTGTGTCACATAAATAGAAATAACCTAAAAATACTTCCCATACATACGAAATTACATACGTCAATAGTTCTTCAGTCAGTAGAAAGATAAAACAAAGATAAAACAAAACAGATAAGAAGCTACAATATACCCGTTATTTTTCCTAGAAATAAATATTAGTGTACTCACTTTGCGATGGAGAAGCAAGTCCCGGCGAGGCGGAATACGGCAGGCTATGCACGGGAGACGACAGAGGCGACGCGAGAGGCGAGCGAGGCGCGTCGTTTGTCTGGAGAATACTGGTGGCCGGAGTCGAAGAACGGCACTTGTTTTTCTCCTCCCAATCTTCACTAAATTGCACTGTCTCATAATCGTCTTCTTCATTACTTATTTTCGTGGATGTCCTCGACACACTATCAATGACATCGTTTTGTGGTACAGGTGAATCCCGATCGCAGATACCATTCCCATCGTTCTCTTCGTGTGACAGCGATGGGACCGGTGACTCTGATCTAGTAATCGATGTTTGATCAGAGACTATGCCATTATTCACATTGTCTAAAGAATTATCAGTTGTTTCTTCAGTCACTGTGACCGCTGAAGGAATGTCGTCGTTAATAGGATTTTCATCCGGTATAGCAGGAGGAGGCGATTTTGGAATCTGTGGTATTCGAACTGGTGATAAAGATCTTTGACTTTGCGGGGTTTGTTCGATTTCACACGAATTTAAGGTGGGGGAGGGTGTAGGTGATATTCTTTCTAATGATCGTGGACTTATCGAAGGGGATGGTATGGGATCAACGTTTTTAGGGGACGATAGCTTGCCTAGCCTCTCCAAAGCCTCTACTTGTTCGCTATCAGTAGAAAGCGCAGAAGGAACTTCCGAACTTATTAGATCTGGTGAAATTATGTCTCGCTTTGCAGAAGGAGAATATAGAGGTTCACTTTTTGCGGTGGGAGGAATAGTATTATTAGACCTAGTTGAAGGTGATACAGGCGCGATACTTTTTACAGGACTAGGAGATTTCGCAGTATGTATACCTCGATTAAGTAATGTCGATGGAAGGGTTGTTGGACGTTCCACTTGGGAATCTCCAGCTCCAGGTGAAAGTGGTGGAGAATACACTCTTGACGGAACAACATATTTCTCAAAGGATTCAGGTGATTTTCTGTCTGTGTACCCTGGAGGTAGTTGTTTGTCGGGTTTTGATTCATGCTCATACCGAGATTGGCGTGTTTTATTGAAATGAGCTGTCCAATTTCTTTGCTTTTCAATAAGCTCTTTATTAAATCGTCTATCCGGTTTTTCTGGCTTTGGTAAAACACTTGGCTTTGCTGGTTTTGGTGGCGGTGTAGCACCATTAGATAAACGATCCCCGTTTATAGAAGGCGCCAAAGTTGATGTTGGCGTGACAGTACTCCGCGAGGGACTTACTGATCCCGCCGAACTAGACCGTGACCGGGAAGGAGCTACAGGCGGACCTCCGCGAGTCCCTGCAAAGCTTGACGCGGCAGAAGGAGACTTCTCGATTCTGAAACCGCGATTTTCTTCGCCAAGTTTTTCGAACAGTGCTCGTGCAGTGTTAAACCGTGCTAAATGACTCTCATTTCGAACTACGGTTACATCGCTTCCCCGCATGTCGTCGTCGTCTCTTGACGGCATACCTTGGAAAATGTTCGCTATTTTGGAAACTTTAGTGCCTTGTACTCTTTTCTTACACTCCTCCATACTAGCCTGATAAGGCCGCTTCAATCCAATCTGGAAAAACAATTATCCAAAGTAAATACACGAACGTTTTACTCATGACACTTCAATGCAAATAAAAAACGAGGCCACGTTTTCAAAATACATTAATCCGATAAAACGAGATAAACGTCAGAAACACAGGTAGTTTGCCATCGTCAAGGCACAACCGCGCGACGCGAGTGCCCACGACATGGCTGGCTAGTTCGTCGCGTAATTTTACTTGAGATAACGATAACGCTGATAAGCTGTTACTCATAATAAACGAATGAACACAGTTGACATAGCGTTCCTTTGTGAAAGTAAAGCATTATACCTTATGTAATTCACCTTATGTTTGTAATATTTCGATGTGTGGTTAAAATTAATTGACAATCTTTGAAGTTGTAGATACAAAAAACTTTAAACTAAAATGTGCATAATAATCTATACTGATCTAAAGTATACATAATACATTGACATAATGTAAGGCATATTCTAAAAACGATTACATAGTGCCTACCTACTAATATATGGAATCGGATAGTGTTGAGGTAAAGATAAGATTCAATGATAACATATGATTGCTTTTCTATCAGTAATTAATTTCACACATTAGTATAAAGTCTTTATTAAATTTGATTTGCGTTTTAAAATGATTTGTTTATTAAATTTTATTATTCTTTTGTTAAGTTGTTTGTTGCTTGAGGCAAACGCACAGTGTACAAGAGCACAAGCTTGTGTGACTGACATAACTGCGGAGGATTGTTTTGCAGGACAAGTTCTTGTACAAAATTCCGCCATATATGGTTGTTGTCCAAGCTGTCGGGCCTCTTCTGGTAAGCCGTAACTAAATATAAATTCAAAGAGTAAATCTCTAAAATGTACGACATTGAGTCCTCGTGGTTGTAGGACAGAATTTAACCAATAGCCTATAAAATCTAATGTATGCAATAAGCTTGCTATTTTGAGTTCACACACGGCAGATTTGCTACTTGCACAAGCGCTGAGATTGTTAGATATATATAATAAATATTTATTATGTATTGATAGGAAAAACACTCTGTGTTACAACCTTTCATTATATTTTAGCGAGCTCTACTGCTCTATGAAGAGCAAAAAACGCATTAGTTGATAAGATACGCCGACGCTGAAATCATTAAACCGTGGAGGGTGTCAAAGGCGGGCATTGTTTTTGCCCTACTGCAGCTCCACTTTTGGTAGGGAGCAGGTTTGCATAACATTTTGTAAATTTGTACTGAGTAGAAGTTGAGTATTTATAAAAAAAATAAATTAAATAATAAATAAGTGAAAATCACAACAAAAGATTTTGTTATACTTATACATGCAGGTGAAGCTAATATAAGCCTGATAAAAATTCCGATGAATTAAGAGTCTTCTCTTTTTTTGTGAAATCGGTTAGATGATAGTTTTAAAACGGCTGAACAGTTTGTTGAATCATGCTATAAATAAATATAAAATATTAATAAAAAATAAATAACAAATGAAACGTTAATAGACAATAATATGAAAGTAATATAAAACAGATTAAAAGAATAATATAAAAGACGATAGTTTAATATATAGAGGATTAGACAATTATAGACATTATAAAACATATCTAGGCTCAAGTTTCCGACCCCTGGTCGAGCGCGTCGTCGTGTCGTGGGCCGTGGGGTGGTTTTCCCCTACATACACTATTTTTGTAAACGTGACGACATGCAATACGAATATGTGGCGTTTAAACAAAATGTAAACAAAGTAAAACAAAATATCAGAAACTCATTCAAAATAAAACATAAAGTTTAGTATTGAGATAATGTAATTGTAAAATAGCTATAAATAAATGTCAATATAAGCTTGTTAATTGTACCTAATATGGCACGTAAGTTTCCTCAGTGCTTTCCAAATACAAGGCAAATAATTTCGTATTTCATCAGCTTCAAATTAAATAGCTCAATCACATCCGCACAAAAAGAGGTAATGTCGATACTCAGTTACAAATCTTATAGATTAGTGCAATTAAACGTTTCGTAAGGAAAGAAAACTGCCGCAGTGGGTCGGACGGGCGAACGGACGTACGAGCATGTAGAAATAATTAGGGTTCACTGTAAAAAGAAACTCAGAAATTCAAACATAGCAGCGCACAATCAAGAAAGCGCCTGCAGCGTCGAGCGTGCTTTGTGTAGAACAGGGTGTATGGTTTAACTGCACTTTACATAAACTATCATGATGGCTGACATTGTTGGCGCGAGGCGTTTTGAGTTTTACAATAAGATATCCGACATGGAAACCCTTTGTTTTATAATTAAAATAGTTTTAAGAACAAAAGCAAAAATATATAATTATATTTAAATAAATTGAACCGTTACGGGACCTAGCTGATGTGTGACATGGAAAATATTTTATTTGGAAATTATGCCTGAAAAAATGGTTTAATGAACGGAATAAATATTGCGTAATCCACAAATGATGTAGTGTAAAGGTACAGACTCGTACATAAGATGTAATTAGAAAAATATTTTTTAGGTATTGAGCCAGATACAGCATGCAAGCCGCCTGCCAATTGTTTACCGAACGGGCAGTTTGCCCCCGTGCAATGCAAAGGAGACAGATTTATCGGAAGGTGCGTTACTTGCGTTACTTCTATTATCTCCAAAAATATTAATAATACCTAAATGGCTACATGGCAAATAATAAATAGTTTTTGTTGGAATTCACGCTGGCTACTTACTTTGTTAATTACAAAGTCATATCTCTTCAACATGCAATAAGACACATTATATCACTATAGCTAACAAAGTTAAGTAAAATTGATAAAACAATGCCTCGATTATCGACCGATGCAACTGTATTTCTATATTACATACATGTTTACTCAACACAGGTGTTTCTGCTCGGATGAAAATGGAAGGCGAATATTTGGACAAATGTGGCGCAGCGAAGCAACTGATATGACATGCGGTAAGGCACATATTACTCGTATATAAAAAAAGTTAACCTGGGAGCACAGCACCCAATTTTGTTCTATTGGCCAGTACATTGTTTATCTTAATATATATAAATTACGTGTCACAGTGTTTGTCCGCGATGGACTCCTAAACTACTTAACCGATTTTAAC
>DWQK01003345.1:0-11672 GCA_018231225.1 Noctuana stator | reverse complement strand
AATTAACTGTGTAATGTATAACCATAATTATGCTATGTTAGCTTACAGTTGACACACACACTCACACACACACACACACACACACGCGCGCACACACACACACACACACACACACACACACACACACACGAACACACACACACACACACACACACACACACACACGAACACACACACACACTTAAATAGTATGCATGTAGAACATAATTACGTAGACCATAACTTAATTTTCTTAATTTAATACCCACTACTTACACTTTAACTTAAATAAACTTTACTTAAATTTTACATGTCTTTAAACTGTCAGATCCTATTACCTATTTGGATAAATATGTCGTAGATAATAATTTTTATAAAACAAAATTGCGATAAGTATCTGATTGATAACTACAGTTTGAATTTTCCAAGAATACGTAAGTATATAATCGAAAAGCGACACCATTATGCAATCGATCATTCAATCCCGTTATCGTCATATTCATCTGCGTAATCGAATAGAAAACGAACATTTATCATGAAAGCGCCCTTCGCCATCCCTCTAGTAAAGTTTTCTCGACGTAATTTCATATAAATTACTTAAAATCAAAAGGGAAATTAGAGTCCACGACTAATGCGCCATTCGCATGACGAACGGACGCCTTTACGTAACTTATTATTTTATTTTATTTCCCATTTTTTTCCCTCGTTTTGTGGGCGGTATACGTTTAACTGTAATACGTCAACACGCGTCCGATGGTTAAGATAATCGTTCTGGTAATTATCGGAAGCAAATGACTTCTTCTATTTTCGGAGTGTTCCAGTTCACACGATTATGATCACCAAATCTGGTTAGTCTTATACATCTCTCCTTTATACATTTAGTGAGAGTAATTAACTATTCTGTGGCTTAAACGTAAGCATGCCGCATTGGAGCAGCGTGGTGGAATATGCTCCAGGCCTTCGTCGGTTGTGGGGAGAGACCCATGCCCAGCAGTGCGACATAAAAAGAGTTGAAGGCAGGTACAGCTCAACTATTAAATTGTTAATATAATTATTGCAATCCTAATGAGATTATACCTTGTAATACGTGTTACGCCGTGTAACGTTTGAAGTACTTTATATCGTTTACACGCGTTATTAATATGAACCTCCATTTATAACTACCAGTCGACATGTGTAAGTTATGACGGTCCAATACTTGGGTAGGTAGATAAGAAGTATGGTGACTATACGTTTTGATTAAGTATAGAGAATATTGTATATCCTCCTTGTAAGTCGATTTTGACTGACCATGGGGAAGAATTACAAAAATTAGTACCCAATTATTGAATGCACAGAACTTACCTTTAGATAAGTATGAGATCATTAGGTCCCATAGAACCTAATGATGTTTTAGCCATTTTAGAGGCCACGTAACAGAATATGACTTTTTTTTAATTACCTTATTCTAATATGACAATATTTCAGATATTTCATATACAAGATTTAGTTACTGATTAAATTGTTTCTATTTTATGGTATCTATTGATTCATTAATCATCTAGGTACTAGGTTTTCAAAAATGTTTGTTAAAACAACCTGATTGTTAATTAAATTTTTTACAAAATCCTTTACTTTCACTTTTGTCCCACAATTTTGAGCATCTTAAATGGAGACACTAGTAATACGTACTGCCCTGGCTTGATTGACGTATGGTTTTAGGCAGCTAATGTAATTACATATCTTAACGGAATTTTAATAGACAATCGCTCATTGCCGACCACCGATACACCTTTCGTATAAGATGACTTAATCAGCGTTATAATAATATACATAATATGCTCAATATATACATGGTTCGACGATCCACACTGTTAGATAGAGCGCGGTCGGCACTCGGATGGGTGACCGCTAGTGGCGAATTTCATGCGCGCTTCCGTACTTCGTAGGATGAAGTCACCCAATTTTTATAAATTTTATCTTATTTATAAACGTGTTCGTTCTGTTTGTCTCGTGTGGTATATAAGTATATAGACAATAAACATAAAATATATAAACAGTGCAAAACGGCGTCTACAACAATTTTGACCTCTACAAGGTCGAAATGCATATATTTATCATAATTTATAAGCTTACTCAGTCTAATAGATATAATGCCATTACAAGCCTATCTAATTATGTTTGTATGGAGAGAAAAGTACTTACCGAAGGGGGTAAAATTGTCCAGTCAAATAAACACATCACTGGCTAGCCATTCACACAGTTATTATAATTACTCAACTCCATTCATAAATAACGGTACAGCCGCTTATCTTCAAAGCCAATGCACTAATTTTGTCAGGAATCGATGAAAAATTTCAGCGCAAAACTATGCATAAAACTTTATAGGATTATTGACTTTATTACTTTATCGTCAGAGTATATTTTAGCTTGAATTTTAGAGTTTATTGCAAGCATTTGTGCGAACAATGAAAGTTTGGAACCGGCTACCTGGAGTTGCCTTCCTAGAACACGGTTATAGCGAAATCGGTAATCCTCTTCTATGGAACATACGATCTGCAAAGATAAATTGATATTTTAAAACTGGAGGTAGGGCTGCTGCTTTAAGTTAGTTTTTGTGGTAGGTACAAGTAGAAAATTAATTTCATATTTGCTTATTCTTTTAATTATTTACATATTACTGAGCTTTTTATACAGAAATTAGGTATATCATGTCATTTCAGTTCCTAGAAATAAATATGAATAACGTCGCCACACAATATGTACGGCTTTCTAGTGTTTATTTAGACGTGACGTCTTTTACGCTGGTCAATGTTATCGGACTTTACCTACAACATAATTTTCCTTTCCTTTTATATTTTTCTACAATCTCAATGACATTTTTTGCATTTTTTACATATCGAGTCACTTTTTCACGATTCTTTTATACTATCATCTTATTCAGAACGGGAAGATTCATGATATTAGCGTACTTACACTTTTTCGCAGCCCTGCACACCTGAATTTTTCGACACTGCCTGCCGATTACCAATTTCATCGAGCGGCGTCACAAAGTCTGCGGCGCGCCGGAAGGATTACCTCGCTTTTTGCGGATTAATAAAACAACGGACCTTACCTGCCACACTGTCGATGCACAATCCTGTATACCCCTGTTTGGTTAGTTTATTTGTCGCTATTATATTGGCTGGTGATAACAAATTATGTAACAAACACCGATCAGGGAGGATAAAGTGAAACTTAATATACTTGCCTTTCGATTCAATTATTAAATAAATGTTTGTCATTAATTAAAATATTTAAAAAATCGTAAGAAATGATAGTTGCATTTACACAATAAGCATTACGTTGAACACTAATTTACCTACCTTCCTATCTTTGTAAGAAGTTATATTCTTGTAAAGTTATTATTATAGTTCCATTCACACTATCTAGATTATGTCAGTATCACTGATCTAGAGGATTCACACCGAAATTACAGTATTACTATTATCTTTCTTTAGAGTCATTCCTAGTGGGAAAAGGCACTGAAGGAGCTCCACTATGAAGCCTGCAATAGGTACTTTTAGGCTCTTGTGTTCCTCACGTTTACCGGTGACCACTGGCACTTACCATTAAGTTGCTTCACGGCTGTTACGTTAGCTTTATTAAAAAAATTAACGATATACAAAAGTTTGTTGAACCTACTTCGTAATATTACACATTTCACAAGCGAGCCTCGCATAAAATAACGTTCAAAACAAGTTTGATCCTAATGATTTTGATGGAATCCAAAACCAAAAGGTATGTGATGAAGACTAATCGAATTGTATGTAACCTTTCGGCCTTTGTAGGTCAATACGAGCCCCCTTCCATCAAAGCTCGAATTTGTGTTTAGTAATAAAATTATAGGAAGTGAATACGTTCAAAGCAAGTTCAAGTGTGGTGAAATCTCATTAGTAATCTACATACATATTTATAGGTAGTTGCATATTATACCACTGTATTGTAAAATAGTTATAAAAGTATTTCATTCCACATTAATAATTAATTACAATTAGTTTTAGTTTTTTTTTTTCATTTAAATTCTATCAGCTCCTACGTTATTGCAATACAATTTTTGCTTTTAATAATAAAAACTTCCACGATGCACGCCACAATATTAATATGGGCAACATTTAGTTATAATCTCTATTTTTAAGAAATATAAATTAATCGATTCCCTCTTCATATGTACGCGGTACCGTACGAGTATGTAGATACATAAGTTATTTATAATATGCACGTAATATTAATTTCATTTCTTTATAACCAGCTTTTACTAACAATTACAAAAAAAAATATATATTATTATATCAATTCTTTTTTCAATTCATTTCAATTATTGCCTGTAAATCATGAAAAATTTGTACGAGCTTACTTTTTCAATAACATTTTTTACATAAGGTTATTAACGTACAAATAACCGTATAAATATGTGTAGGTATTATTGAGTTAAGGTTCACATTGCAAGAAATTTTCATACAACAAGAAGATAACGAAGAAAAATGCGAAATATTACGGACTTACCCCAAAGAAATAAGTAGTTAAAATAACGTATGAATACAGTTCCGATAGCTGTCAACCGTCCAAACTACATCTCAATACTCATACCTTAGAATTAAGGTATACAAACGCCTATCATACGTATAATTGACCATAATGAAATGACAAAATATCTGAGGTGCATAGGACACGAGATACCGACCAATTACTGGTCTCGGCCAGTTGTTTATCAGGCGAGCTTACTCATCTTAGCGTTCAATTCACACCATCATCTCACAAGTGTCCGAAGAGATGTTAGCGTCGTTTTTTACCGACCATCCCAGGTTGTAACCTGCAGCGGGTTGTAACACAGAATAGCACAACATAGACTACCTACGAGTATATGCACAAGCCAAGCTGTTTGTGCAAATGATTTGACACACACACACACACACCCACACATAGACCACACATAAACACACGAAACCAATGATGTAAGCTGTGCGATTGAAATATATATACCTACTAGCTGTGCCACGCGGTTCCACCTACGTTAGGAATAGTAACGTAATGCCTAATAGCCTTCCTCATGAATGTAGATATCATATACAAAAAGACTGACCAAATTGTGAATCTAAACCATTCTCAAGTCCCCTTGAACACACACAACAAATTTCATCAAAATCAGTTCAGTCGTTTAGGAGTTCAGTGACATACACACGCACATAACAAATATATATATAAAGATTTATTTGTTTATTGTAAACCTAGAGGCTACAAAGGGTTACTAGTGGCATGCTCCACCAGTCAACTCTTGGCAATAACAGCAGACCAATAAATGAATATTCCAACTTCATATAAATTTTATCATTGAAAGAGTCGTGAAAATTTAAGACCCATTTTTATAAGTACATGCAAACTCACGAGTATTTTTCTGTTTTAACTATGCGAGTGTTCTCGAAGAATAGGTGCCTGAATTAAGTCGTTTATAATTATAAAAATGTTTATAAAAATTGTTTAAGTAAACCTTTTTATTTACGCTACATACACCTAGTTATATAAGTAAATGGACTTTGTACATATTGCGTTCTTCCTGGATGTCGACAAGTCTGTAGGTAATTGCTTCGCCGTTAAGATAGTTCTTATTACAATCGCTATCAATGATAAATCTTCGCGATAATAACATGTCACTCGTTATGTTTAAAACTTTAAACAAAGGACATTCTTATCTCTATTTACTCGTACACTAATTCATTATATGTTTAAAAATTTGTTGTCTTCTTTGTAACTACTTATTACTTTTATTAAGGTGAAGTAAATGTACCGGTAGGTGGGTATTAATTTTTAATTTTGAGGATACTTAAAGTTATGGAAATTCTTTTAATCTGTAGACAGTTACCATTGCAAAATTTGACCGAAAGTTACTCTTTGTTATTTTAAGTTTTTTCAATATCAAAGATTGCATGCCTCCAAATTTACCTCTTGGCTCCGTGCCTGAAGCTAGCAACGTGGATTGAATACTGGCTAGCTCTATGTTTTGTAGATATTATTATAGGTATCTTGAATTGGATCAACATGTGTCCTTCATGTTGAAATACGTGCCTGAAAAGTGTACATAATTTTAATGTAAGTAGGTACACTAAGTACTTATTATTCTCAGATAGGACTTAACTCCTATTTGAAATTATTCTGTCCAGTAGGTGAGATGAGGAGAGGAGAGGAGAAGAGGGGAGTATAGGAGACGGGAGAAAAGGAAGAAAAGAGAAGAGAATTGTTCAAGTTAGCACTGACCAGTGCGGCACTGACATGTGACGGCGGAACTTTGAAATATTTAAAAGAAGTTTGCTCATTGATAAATTGTTAACCTAGCTGATTGATAGATTGTTATAATATAGGTATATAATTGTTGTGTTGAGATGAGCGGAGCCATATAATATGTCCTGAGGAAAATAAGTTTGTTTTAATAGCATTATTTCCTATAAAGAAAAAATCGGATTAATATGCTTTTAATGAAAAAAGTTCCCAACATCATCGCCTTAACATAATCTATGTCACATTTAAACCGCGGAATATTTCACTCGTCAGATAATCTTCAGATCTCATTATCAACATACAAACAAATTAACCGCGCATTCGTTATCTGCCCTGAGATTTCACAACACGGTTTTAGACGAAGTAGATAAAACTTCTTACTTTTACTAGCCACTTATTTAATATGTTCCTACCTATTTTTTGATAGTGAGTTACCTACGCAATCTTATTAAAAGATGTGCCTACATCGGTAGACTTTATCATTAGTTAGTACTTAGGCATAAAGTTAGTCCTGATTGATTGATAAGTAGTGTGTACAGTAAAACTCTTTTTATTTATATTTAACTAGGTTATTATTTAGTTTGTTAACAGTTACCCGCAAGAACAATGGCAGGCTTAAAACAAGACTGAAAATAGAAATAAATCTTTTGTAGGTACTTATTTGGTTAATTACATGACGGCGAAGTCCCTATTTCATTATTTATTATTTAAAAAATAACGATAAACATATTAACGCCTCGCACTCACGATGTATTTGTTTATAAGTATTTCATTATTTATTTTAGGTCCGTGGCGCCTGAATAAAAATCGGAGCAATTAACTGCAAACAACTCATAATATAATATGCAACATTATACCTATAGATACAAATACAGTTACGTATAAGTCGCCTTCCAATGTTTTCATACAAAAATTGGAGTTTATCCGGCATAAGCTTACAAAATAAAATAATAAAGCCGTATTTCTGTATCATCGACAACGATTTACCCATTAACCCAGCGCGCTCCTGTCCCTTACAGGGCCAACGTATCAAAGTTGTGTACACTGTAATATTGTTGCTCCTAAACTTTAGTAAGGCGCTTAGAACTTTTTTACGTAGAGGTACACCTAAAATCGTAACTTCAAATGTCTTTATTACATTTTGAATATTTTTTCTCTTTGCTACGTAAAAGTTCTTAAATATTTATGAATTTATAGTACATATATGATATAAAGATAAGTAGGCTAACCTAACCTAACGCACATACCTACTTTTTATTTAATTAGGAAACTTAAATTATAAAATTTAGATTAAAGAAAAGATAATGATTGATTGAAGGGACACTTTCAATATGAAGTAGGTATGTACGTACTTAGGTACTGAGATTAAATTTTGATTTCTATAGCTTGCAGATACCAAAGTTCTTTTTCAAAAGATCATGAAAACTGCATGGAAATTTAAAAACAAAATGTTTATTGAGCTTAAATAAGAGATTTCATAATCCAGCAAAAGTATCGGAAACGAATGGTAGTTGGCTGGCAATAAATCGGGCTCAACATTACGGAGCGGCAGCAACTGCGCGTAGGTACTCGTTCAACTTTATTTTTGTATTAAAACCGTAACTTTAGCGACAGCACCCACTGTCCACTGTAATCCACGCCGTGAAATTTTACGGCCAATATCCGTTGGCATCCTATTTTAACTCTATAACAATAAGCCTAATTATAAACCACATAAACAACAAAAAAACAAAAGTACTTAAATCTTAATATCGTAATCGCCACTGTCCGCTACAGGAGATATTATACTTTTTGCCCACGATTAATAAAAATAACCAAATACTTACTAATCTCATCTTTAAAATACCAGACCAATGCATTTCACAGATCTAAAGCTCATCTCGGGTATGATACGAGTATCTACAACTCGTAATACTTAGTTTTAAAACTTAGTATCTAGTAGGAAAGTTACTATCTATAAAACCATCTGATATGAAAATTTCCCTTAACTAACATATAGGTACATTCAACTCTAATGATCTAGTGTTGTGATGTTACCTACAGCGTAATAGATGGGAGTGTTCACTAATTTACGCTGGCTATAATAAACAACCGAAATCTCGTTAGTGAAACAAAGGAATAATGAGCGAACACCACTCCGAGGTGACCGCAACCAATAATCAGGTTAGCTTTACGCTATTGCTTCTAAAGTGCAGTAAATATTGTAACCACTATTGGGCTTTGACACAGACATGGAATAGGCTAGATACCACAAGCCATCCACCATCTTAGGTACATGCCGAAGTTGAACGCGCCAAAAGAACTGTTTTCGCTCTACTTCAGTTAGTTTTTACGAACGTTTAATTGACAACAACCTTTGACTAATTTGTGCCATTATCACCAAAACACTTCAAAGACTGATGTTTAATAAGTACGTGGTTGTTTTAGTACTTAAGTGTTAGACACTAAGCTACTACAGTCAAAAAGTCAATATACACCTTACAATTTAATAAAACAATTTGATTTGAATTTAATAGAGTAGTTTCCGAACGATTCCGCTCTGAGTGACGCCATCACGTAAGAAAACGTGACACGCTAGATTTTCATACTATTTAGTGAATAAGCGGCTTCTAGCCCTCTACATGTCTGTAGGCTTGGAGCACCAACTGCACTGAACCGAGCGCTTTCTGCATTTAATAGCGGGACTAAATATGAAATTAAATTTATGAACAACGTAGCGCAAGGCTAACGTGTAGGACTGTAAATACGTAGTTGCTGGTTCGTTCAGGTGGAATAAGGCTGTAATTGATTTATCAGTATGTATGTTTACCGCTACAGATTATGCGATATAGAAATCAATACTATCACTGTATTACCTTATTTAATGAGTCAGCTACTAGTCATAATAATCACTATACTACAGGTTATCCTGTAGTACCTATAGTGATTATTATATTTTAACTTATAAAAATTTTCTTTGTGGGTCTATTAGGTATATAATATATTATTATATATAATTAATTATTACTATTATATATAATACAATTAGGTATATATAGTCATACCGACTAAAACAAGACCTTTTAGCGTGCACGTGAGTCAAAGCAGTTGAATAAGGCAATAAGCAGCTTCCTTCATGAAGCAAAACCTAATAGGTAGATAATAATTAATTTCTTACATATTTTATCCTTTAACAGTTCTGAAAGAAAACAGTGTAGTAAGTAGTTGTTTACATTCGAAACTATAGCACCCACGATAACACGTGGAAAGAACATTACAAGTACCTAAGTAGGAAGTGCTTTGTAGTTCTCTGTATGACACTCAGTCGCACATTAGGAGTGGATATACTCGTGTGTTTGCCGCGCCGTGTTTACGAGGTGTGATTCAAGCCGCTTTGCTTTTGATGTAAAAATCATCCGTCTCTCCCTTCAAAGTGTCGGCGCATATTGACACAGTCAACCAGAGACCAGAGCAATGTGAGAATTAACTGTGGAGCACGCTTCTTGCTATTCAAACGTTTACAAACAGAATCATTTAGTTTAACGCCGCCAAAGGATGAAAGGACGCAACTTTTGAAAAAGGGAAAAGGAGAAACGCAGATTTTTTGCATGAGACAACCCGGAATGTTTAGGGTGATGCAAAAATGGACAGATTTTAAAGTTTGGTTCAGAGAATTTGTATTTTTTTTCTTTAAAATCTGTTGGGATACCTAATCTGAAAAATAAACGTTGCAGCTTGTACACTGTAGCCGACGGAAAGCGGGTCACTGGCTGCACAGAGCACCTACACGCGGTGTACCCGCTTCGTCTAATCTAAGATCCCAGAATAGGACTTGTCTCAGCCCTGGCAGGAGATCCTTTATTACTTTTTTCAGTTTTCCTCGCTTTACTTACGCTCGGTCTGTCTTTTGATCCAATGGGTGTGTAATGTGGTGTTGGTGCATTTATTTTGCACTCTTCTCTTGCACAGTTTATTTAACATTCTCTTGGTGTTGCCAGTTATTCCGGAAACCTTTGAAGTCAAAGCCCTTTTCACTCCTCGAGCGGCTTAGTCGATGCTGACCTCAGTGTCGAATGAATGATACTTTTATTTTGAATAGTGCTACGTATACTCTATACCTTCTGGCATAGACTATTTGGGTACTCAGTCATCTTTTAGGAATGTTGATACACTCCAAGCTACAGCCTCCAGACTCCTTTATTATAAGTACTCATTAAATACCTAAAAGATGGTTGATATTTATTTGGCTTAGTTTCATTTAAGGAAACAACTAATGTAGGAAAGTTGAAGGTACATAGGTATAGTATAGGTACAAAGTGTTTTCAATACTTCAAGTTTTTAAAATTAGGTAGGGTGCATTAGGTACACAAAATACCTACATAATAATAATAATAATACAAAAGGATTTAGTAGATATTAAGCGACTATTACGATATCCACGAAACGTAAAAGAATTCTAGAAGAAGTTAAAGCGATAAGTATTGAAATACTAGTAAATATTTCGGAAAACTACTTATTAAAAGTGCTGCAACGTAATATTAGACGCGTGAACTGTGATAGCTGATAGTGAGGGACAACACATAATGGAAATGTGGCGTAGATGAAAAATTATTCACACTCACAAGTATTGACTTTACACATATTGACGGGGCGACGCGTGGTCCCGCGAAATTATTATAGGGCTGCCTTCATCAATAAATATATTTTAATTTAGAGTTAAGATAAAATTGAAACTAAATTTGAAAAACATTTCACATGACATGTGTTTTTCAATCCTAAGGTCTGTATCATCCCGGTCCACCATTGGAAGGGTCTATGAACTATGACGTCATAGATAGTATTATTTAATTGGTTACTGGTTTGAAGAAAGTTTTTACATATTCTTTAATTATTTTTTTCTTTTTGTCCGCGATTTTTAACACAGGCAATACAATCACAAACTGACCATGTAGTGTAGACACGTAACTATGTCAAACTCAAAATTTTTTATTCATCATAAGGTACACGTATCCACTGGATGAACTGTAGGTATGTATCAAACTTACTACCTACTTCATTATTTCAAACTTCAGAAAGGTCTCAATTGTTTTGAAGTGTTAAATTTTATTACAAAACTTGTAGGCTGCCAATATATACCAGTTGCTTGTATATGCTATATGTACCTTTTCTCCATCAGGCTTAAGCTATGCATAAAGGGTAATTAATACACTTGATTTTAAAGGAGTGCCGAGAGTTTTTTCCCGCCGGCTTTTTTCTCCCGGCCTACTTAGCCAAAAGGGAGCCTAAAGCCGATGTACCGTATTATTTGACGTTGTATATTTTGTTATATTATAAACTAGTTGACCCGGCGAACTTCGTACCGCCTAAGAACCAGTAAATGTTGTATTAACTTATTAGCTTCATGGTTCGATGGATGTCTTGAT
>DWQK01003344.1:0-11676 GCA_018231225.1 Noctuana stator | reverse complement strand
AGTCATTTCGCGAATAGGTCCAATGTCGACTAACAGAAAAACACGTAACGCGGCGCGCATAGTAAATGATTTTTCAATTCCACGCACAGTGACGCACTTTCCACGCATAATTCCACGATTGGCGCGGCACACGTAGTGTATCTATACTACTATTATAAAGAGGAAATATTGGATTGTTTGTTTGTTTGTATTGAAAGCTACTGGACCGATTTGAAAAATTCTTTTTCCATAATATGATAGCTACATTCATGAGGAAGGTTATAGGCTATCAAGCATTACGCTACTATTCTTAACGTGGCACAGCTAGTATTATATATTATAGTTTTGGTGACGCGTTTATGTTTTAAGCGCGTTATGAAATCACATGTTATTGATAAGGAATCTCGTGCGTCATAGCGAATAAGGCCTCTACTTACCCGCGCCGTTTAGAATTTCATTTCGGTTCCAATGAGCCTCAGTAAATAATATTGAAGTTATCGACTGTTTATCATTGAAGAGAGAAGCTGGCATACGAGGAATCTGCATTGTAGCGTTTGTAGCGCTGTTAGAGGCCAGTCTCATGGCGATTACACTAAAAAAAATTCAAAATGACATAACTTAATTACATAAGAACTAAAACTCTATATGTTTTTAATTTGGGTAATTTACCTAATTACCTAATTATTTACCTGATTGTACCTAAATAATGACCATTATTTACCTAATAAAAGGTTGTAAAAAAAATATTTTCAGGAATATGTTCTAGGAGTATGCTTGAACATTGAAATACATAAATACTTACGTTAAGTGCAATTAAATTGGTACCTCAATTATACTAAGATATAATAAAGACACTTTGTAAGATAATTTCATTTAGTTTTATAACATCAAAGTTTACGTTAAAAGTTACAAAACGTCGAACTCAATCGAAGTAATTGCATAAAGTTCAATAACTTGCATAAAATGATTGTTACACCGTTTAACCAATCGGCTTATCCAATTTTTCGTCAAGTTATTATTGAAAATTGGAATTAGACTTCGTAATCGACACGTTTTCAATTTACTAGCACGCGATCACATTGTTGTTTAAAAATCGAATACAATCTAAAAATTAAACAGATTAAAAATATCTAATTTCGAAACCATTTAAAATTAAAAAGACAATTCCATAAGCCTACGTTTAAAAAAAGAGTTACGTCAGAGATTAAGTTTAGTATTAGTTAAGTTATTTATGTTTCATAAAGAAATTTTTTAAAATTTTCGTACATATTGCTTTATTTTTTAATAGCTGCTGTTTAAAAATCGAATAGAATCTAAAAATAGGTTACAGATTAAAAATATTTAATTTCGGAACCATTTAAAATTAAAAAGACAATTCCAAAAGCTTACGTTTAAAAAAACAGTAACGTCAGAGATTAAGTAATATTAAATTACCTACGTTTCAAGACAAAATTTTTAAAAACTCATTTGGTATCCCATACATTCATATATGAACGTGTTACCTCCTCGTATGGTAAAACAAACAAACCGCGTATAGACTGTTTAATAATCAAAAATAATGTTTAGAGGAAATCCTATTCAATGAATTCAATCAACATTGATGGCACCCGATCAGTAATCGATTATAACATGCCTTATTGAGCAATCAGCTTTGATATTTTATTGCAGTAAAGTTTCATTATATGCTTAAAAACAATATTTCCTTTTTAATCGTCTTCATTAATGCTGCGAAGGAAATTAAAATCCCTTATTAACAGAACCCATAAGGTTACGATTACAGCTTCAAAGATGAACTAGAAGCGAAACGAAAAGCGAAAAACTTCTAATAGGTATCTATAATCTATATCTAAGGTATCTAAAAAGTGTAATAAAATATTATAACAATAATATAATTTTACACGTGGTGGTGAATTATGTAACATCAATAGGCACATTAATTTTAAAATACTAAATTCAATGTATCGTTTAGCATTAGGTTTGATAGACTTAGCCAATCCTACGTTGGTACAGATAATTATTACTACTGAATACGAAACTATGTATTACTGTGAAAGAGATTTTAGTAAGTACTAGCTGATCCGGCAAACTTCGTACCGTCTCAGAATCAATATAAAAGCAAAAAAAACGAAAAAAAACTTCATTATTGAATTTACTTTCATTGCTGAACGACTTCTAAATTTAATTGATTTCTGAACGACGGCACGAACATCAAAATATTTTACTATATTCCTAATATTTTTATCATATTTACTCACCTTTTAAACCTTCCCTGGACTTCCAAAAATAATTCGAAACCAAAATTAGCCAAATATATATATATATATACTAGCTGTGCCCTGCGGTTTCACCCGCGTTAAGAATTGGAACGTAATGTTTTATAGCCTATAGCCTCATGAATGCTATCAAACACAAAAAGAATTTTTCAAATCCGATTTGTAGTTCCAGAGATCAGCGCGTTCAAACAAACAAACAAACAAACTCTTCAGCTTTATATATTAGTATAGATATATATAGATTGGATGATAGGCATAGTATAGTCTGTAATTGTTCTTTCCCCATTTTCCTTTACTTTGTTAAACGATAAAGAATCTATTTAAATTCAGAAAAAGCGTCCGAAATATTGAATAACTAATCAATTGTTACGTTACTTCGTCGTGTCTAGCTTTCGATGCAACACATTCTACAAATAGTTAATGAGAAACAGATTATAAGATAGATCATAATACCTGCACCATAACGAAGACAAAGATGTTTGAATCGATGTTATTTATCAACATTTCATTCTAATTATAAATTTCTTGAGTATTGAATATAAGTTATTACTGGTAATTTGTATTATAGAGTTGCGTACGTTAGTTCGCAGATAAATGGGGAAAGGATGCTTCAAAGAGTTAAATTGTAGATAAGCTACTAACGGGATTACCAGTTGCCACTTAATTTTGAGGTATATGCCTGCATCCATCCATCCATCAGCCTTGACCACTGTTGGACAGAGACCTCCTCTAAGCGGCGCCACTCCGCGCGGTCCCGCCTGTGGATCCAGCGGTTTGCCGCTATCTTCCTCAGGTCATCAGTCCATGCATTATCCATCATGCCTGCATAAATGAACATAAGGTTTACCTACTGCATATTCGTTACAGGTTCTTATACAAAAACAAATAAATCGATTGCCATATAAGAAAAACTGCCATTGAGGTAAGTAAGATTTGTTCTTTTATGCTTACTATTGCTTTGATTTAAAGATTGTCATTGAGGAGCAGTTTTCTGTGCTTTAATGCCTCCTTTAAAGTTTAATGGCTTGACACTTCTCCGTCATAATCGCCCATGACAAATTAAAGTGGGTGATAAAGAGATTTTAGTATCGATAAAACTACGCCAGGGGCTAGACGGAAACGTGACAAGCGCGTAATGGCGCGGATTGAATTTGAGCGGCCAACATGCGCAGGCGCAGGCAGTGGGGTGCTATGATAAATCGTTTGTAGAGTTACCCGCTTAATAACTGATGATTATGTAATGAATCCTGTAGTGTATTTGCTAGATGTACTGGCACGTCTATAAATCTATGCTTTTTTAAGCGTCTGTAATTGGCGTGTGTCATTGGCTACAAATCTATCTATATAACTAAAATAATAATAAGTAAAATAATAAGTGTTACTTATAAGACACCTATACATAATACGTCATTTTTTTGTGTGCGTTTTGTGCCGAATACTACTCCGAAACTACTGAACAGATTTTGATAATATTTTCAGGGATTGTTGAGATTACTTTAACTCACTGTATAGGCCTATATTTTGTCTTATAAGAAACGGTTTTTTAGTAATAGTCTTAAACGTTGTTTTTTTCACGAACTTTCGAAATCACTGAACAAAATCACCAATTGACTACGATAAACATTGTCAAGTATGTATGTTAGCTTATAGTAAGAGTCGGCTGGGTTTAACAAAGTTCATAACGTGTGTAAGAAAGAAAAAACTGTTAATTTGCTAATCGGGTACCGACTACCATACGTGACAAACAATACTAACACTCGGCTTATCGACTTTGCATCCCCTTGACGATTTGAATGTATGTAATAAAATTTGCACAATAAAATAATTATTGACATGCCACATTGCCATGTGTTGTTCACGTGAAATTTGATAGTAAACTGATCGAATGTACGGAGATTTTGTAGACGATATGAAATACTTGAAATGCTTGATGAGGCACGTACGATATAAGGATTAATATAGGTACCTACTCGTACATTTTAGGTATACTATTTAAACAAACAAGAACTATTTACAGCAACCATTATATAAATTAAACTTTATACATGAATTTCTTCCTGTACTACAAGTAATATACTACTATATAAATTAAAATACATACATACATGAATCATCTTCTTGTAACATAACTTCAACTACTAACACTAAATCCTAGGACATAATTTAATCCTCTAGAAGTCTATTCTATCCAATGTGGTCAATGGATTTTATTCTGATATAAATTTTCAGTTACAAAAAAGCCTAATAATAATTTCGTTTAGGGAACGAAAGTTTATTGTGGTTCTCAAACTCATTGGTTCTCATGCAATCTATACGTATTGTCACGTACCATCTGCGCTTCTTCAATTAAAAGTACTAAAGCATTGGGACCAAAACATGTTCGAACATGTCGTATCTCATAATTAATTTCATTGTTCATATTTCGTGAAAAAAAAATACCGCGCACACATGGTACAAGGATCGCGACAAAAATGCACAGCGTCCTTATGAGTTGAAAATCGATTAGGTACATATAAAATAATCGATTATGCGATTATCTATCTAAGAAGAAAATAATCCATTAGTAATATATGTCGTTTAGAAATTAGAATTTTCTAATTACGTTATAAGAAGGTATTTGTAATATAATATGCACTGTTGTAAATGTAATAAATATATCAATCAACAATAAAATGATTTTTGTACAAAGTATAGATAAGTAGTATAAATAAATAAGTACCTACCTAAATATAAATACTTAAATTAGAAAAACAAAAGTTAATCGTAATCGAATAAATTTGTTGTTTATCATTCAATAAAATTAAAATTCGATACCAAAGACCAAAAAAATGTAGGCATATAATAATTAAAGTCGTTAAACATATTTGAGCAAATAAACGATTCTGTTTGTCATAATTTACGATTTTTAAAATTTCTCTTATAGTAACTTAATTACTCCATATAATTTTATACACAACAACTAAATCGATAAGAGGTCCATTAAGAATCGATTATCCTATGTCCATCGCTTTATCCCATCTCTACGTTATGTTTCACCACAGGTCTGGCGGGCGTTCACCTCGTCTGAAATAGTCAACCTTGACCGCGAAGTGCCCTGCTTACCGCCTCCCAGCAAACATACGCCATTAGAATAGAAAATCATTTTATTTGTGTCCTTAATGTAAGAGGTATCTAAGAGGCTGCAGGTACCCGTACTTTGTAATAATATAAAAATAGTTTTAAGAAATCTTTTTGAGTACGACGTATTATATTTATTTGCTTACAAATACAGAGAAAACTTTGCAGAAGCAGCTTAATATTAGTACCCATCACTATAAAACTAAAATAAACTGGGGACACCCGAAAAGGGCGGGAATTTTATTCCGTCGCCATTTTTTTTCTCACTTTACCTTTGTTCAATAAGTAATCCTATAAATAAGAAAAATCATGAACATATTTAATTTAATTTAATAAATGAAATGAATGAATGAATTTAATAATTCCATAAATGTTTACATGCCCATAGGAATTAAATGTAATTTATTGTGAATTTTTTTTAAACTTGAATTTTGAATATATTGTTTTCAATTACTGGTTATAAGTACTGTTTTCAATTCTGGTTCAATTACTTACTGATTCAAACAAAAAATGTTTGTAAATCAAAACAAAAGAAACAAACAAAACAAAAGTGTTAATTATTACAAAATCTCAAGTCATCTAATAAATTATGACGCATAATAAAAAGTTATTTTGTTTTATCTTCGTCACTTGCCATGACAAATCACAAAACCGCGGCCAAACTGCTACCATAAACCAGATTTAGTTTCGTGTTTTTTGTACTCACTAAATTACCTTTTTAACACAAGTATTTTTGTATCAAGTAACAAATACTTACTTAAATAAAGATGTGGAATATCAGCGCAAAACAACGTTATGTAGTTAAGTTAGGTATTACTTTTCAGAAATTAAAACTAGAATCTATGTATCTACTATTATTATAGTACATGTGGTTATTATAGTACTATTATACTATTAGGATTGATAATGGTGATGCTATATTTTTTATAATGCAAACAAAACTGGCAAACGGGCGTAAAATTGTAAAGTTTTATTAAAATAAATCCATTTAGTAGTGTTTACGTGAAAGAGTAACAAACACCCATCCATCCATACTTACAAACTTTTCCATTTATAATATGAGTAGGATTAGATATTCATGGTAATAATATAAAACAGTTTTTCAAAATTTGTCATCATGCTAATTCTTTCCCATAAAAACGTGACAGACAATATGATCGTCATGTAGCGACGCAGTAGGAGCTGTTAGGCACGCCTCTAACTAGACAGTTTAATTAATTGAAATCGATAGGTCAAACACCTTTTGATGGTTCACACTTCACACATTCGTTTGCGGTAGGTATTGTTTCTTATTATGCATACGAATATGTATACGATAGATATTAAAATCTATTTGACCAAATCATCAAAGTTTATCGTAATAATCAGTATAATGTTATGATATTTTATTTTAATCCTAGCAGATCTAGCTTGCATAAGTCATTTTCATGATAAAGACAAAATATTAAATACGGTCTATTATAAAGAATAATTTTGAGTATAAAAAATTGAGTTTTCATGACATAAATAACATTCGCAACACTTTTTAGTCAAGACTCAAGAAGATTAATTCTGTATTAATAAAATTAACTTCACAATCCGATTACATTGTTAAAGGTTCTAACTTCTAATAATAACTGAAGGCGGGAGAAAAGTGACAATAACTCAAAATAAAACATTGAACCCACTTAGCGCCAAAAAGCGAAACTGCATTACGGAGCACAGAGTATACAAAAAACGACCCACATCGTTCATCGCCGATCAAAACAAAAACATTATTGTTTCTGGTCAGATAATGACTTCAACACATTCTCGATGAAGAAAGTGAATGAACATTTTAAACACTTGTTCTATTTTTCATAAGGTTAAATAAGTACCTAATAATGTTTTATAGAATGTGTTTGGGTATAGGATGGCCTTTATTTTATTTATTTGTTTTCGTGTAAAAAATAACTTATATCAACATTGCGTAGCATTGTTTTTCAGCCAACTCTTGATGAAGTGTGCGAAATATAAGGACAAGATACCAGAACAAAAACGTGCAATAAGTGTACGAGTATATTATTTTACAGATGCGTCGCGCAACTCAAATAGGTAAATGAGGAAAACTAACTCCAGAAAACTGCTCCAAATGTAGTAATCACTAAATATAAATACTCGTAGTTGCTTTTTAAGATTTTAACAAAACAGGACTATCCTGACCCATGCACAACCGAGACCTTTGGTGCAAATGGGTGCATTTCCATCATCTGTTGACATATTACGTGGATGCAATATCACTCAAAATATGTCCAGTAGCGACATCTAGCCGCTTCATGGCGGATTATAATATTAAACGAGCAATGGAACCTCTCCGCCAAACAATACCATCCGTAAAAATATCTACCATCCATAAAAATATCTATACAAATCTTTCCAAGACTCAAAACATTTCAGTGGTTCGTCGGTAGTGTGCGTGGGCCACATTGAGCCAGTGATTCGCGAACATGTCGGCACATGCTGGAGGGCCCACGTGCCGGGGTTCCCACGGGCCGCGGGGGCCGCGACCTCCACTAGATCTACGTTTTTTATCTGTTAAAACCTGGTACCTATTTGGGCGACAACAGTGAACAGAACACTTTTTAAATGTCATTAAATTTTGCAAGAGGCGTATAAATAAACCGGCGCGAAAATTTAGCATTTTTACTTTGATACTTTGAAGTGGGTGGGCCCTGGTTACAGAGTTACAAAACTCACTGTCTAACAGTTTTTTGTGAAGACATCAAGAAAAATCTGCTGAACTATACCGCCCAGGGGCAAAGTTATAAGCATCAATTTATAAGAAAACAGAGCAACAGTGTCTTAGATTGCGTTTTGAACTCAATTAATATAAATGTCGTCTCCAGATGTTATCAATGCGTGTCGCTCAGGATTCGGCGCACGACCTCCGCTAACGAGCCGTTTTTATTCATTACCTATTCGGGCACCGCAAACGAGCTCCGAATATAATTTGCCAATCCACTTGGCGCCATATTTTTCTTTGATTTTTTTCACGTGGGAACGCAACAGAGCAACAGAGCAATTGATTGTATTACAGATAATTCTCCTAGACAGATAACGTAAAAATTGATTTTTTTTTTTATTTCACTGTTCTACCGTATCCCATTATTGATTTGAAGACGTCAAATACTTAGTTGAAAAATCGTAACCGAAAATTGCCTTCAATTGGAGAATACCACTTTTTATCATTGCAAAATTGCTAATTTTCAATATCAACAAGTAATTAAAACTACGGTTGATTAAATTCACTGGGGTAATCAAAAACCCGACATAAAGTGTGTATTAAGAATATTATCCTACACCCATAGTAATAACTGAATTAACTCAAGATTACCACAATAAAAGATAGCATAGCATAGAAACTGGGTGAGTGGACTTGAGTTAACCATAAATATGACAATTAAACCTGTAATTAAATTATTGAGTGGTATTTAGCCTGCGAAATCACTATTCATATATCAGAACGTTTACATGTACTTAATGAGGTCACTCTACATCCAGCTTGCAAATCGATCTGCATTCATATAAATATCGAACACGGCTAATAAATTGCACCACGACACTCTACACACGGGAGTGTTGCCAGCCAAGAGAAAGGCGTACTAAATATTTTAATTTTTTAATTTTTATTTTAACTCGCTAGCATTTTGAAAATTAATAAATTGAATCTAATTTTATTTTTAGTTCTTTTTTTTCGATTCTGTCAAAAAAATAAAACTATCTTTGAAAAAATACAAATATTTTTTTAGTTAATTTATTTAATTTAGGTATAGTTTATTTTCTTTTTGCAATTTTTCCTCGAGGTAATCGAAACTGTGTTACCTACTTACATCAAAAACTACACCAGTAAGTAGTTAATATTGTCCTACCTAACGTTTTCTACCCTTAGCAAAGGATGTACGTATACGAATCATTACCTACCGACCTACTGCATACTGACTATACGACTATACGACGATATATTCATAGGATTTACTTACCAGAGTAAATGCACATTGAGCGCTGCCGGGTACCGGCGGCTGGGGCACTGCCATTGAAATAATTTAATAAACTACAAATCGCTACATGTAACGCCATCTAGTAATGAATAGACGCGCTACTGATTGTCATTCACGAATCAGACTAACAAGGAAATTACGATTAATTAGAATTCAAAAATATTAAAGAAATTACGCTACCTCTTATTATTAGTATGAAATATTTTTAAAAGCTGTGTTAAAAATAATGTTTTAAGGCCACATCGCCTTTTCTTATGTCTGGACTTAATTCAATTATACCAAACAGTTCTGATGACTCTGATGAGCTCACTTATCCCATAAATAGCCCAGAATCGACAAGCTTGCACCGAAATAACTTGTATGTAAACGATGCAATACCTACTATATACTAAAGACCGCTGAATCTCTTTTGTGAACTACGTAAGTTGGTATTATAAATATTTTTGACCGACTTCAAAAATCAGGAGGTTGTATGTTCGGCTCACTTATATATGGCGTGTGGTTATTATTTTTTATTTTTACCTTAAAATTTTACAAAATAACTTTATGAACATGTCTTAATGTGCGGGACCTATTTACTAGAGTTGTTAGATAGTTTTATATGTTTTAATACAATATAAATTGGGTTAGCGCCTACTAAAAGAGGAAAATCTATTTAATTCTTCTAGATTCGTTATTCTTTAGAAATAAACCTTATAAACCAGGTATACAAATAACAAACTGCCTACCTATATTGTTATTTAGATATTCCCATAGTTGACATGTCAACGGAAAAGTTAACAAAAGTAAATATCTTGTCTGTTCACAGCGCATTGCGTCTCATGTCATGAAATATTGTACAATAAAAATTGCTCAAACTTTGTCAAAACATGTAGGAATGTACCTTACGGCGCCACTTTCGCAACATGGCTGCATTTTGTGTCAACTTTCCAAGATTATTTTTATAATACATGTACGACGTACCTACGTAAATTTAACGTATTCCTTGGGTTTGTCTACAAGCTCATGCCTGTTTCCATTGTTGTTTAGATTAAGATTAAAAACATTTTCTATATTTAAATAATTGCATAAACAAAAGTAGGTATAAGTATCTACTTTTAATAAAGTATAAAAACTGTCAAGCATTAATTTCAGTTTCAAGCATTTATTAAAATGCATGAAATTATTTTTGCTAAACGGAAAAGAGAAGGCGCTCATAATTATTACCTAGGACAGGCATAAATTTCGTATTGATTAAGCTTAACTTTTAAAAAGATTTTAATATTATAGGAAGCCAATAGAAATGTATTAAATTAGATCAAGTAGCCACTGCAAGCCATAGAAGTGCACATCCAATTTATTACAGTGCCAAAACCCAATTTGAGGCTGCCCAGCTTGTCTATGCATTGCTTTTTCTTAAGACAGGTGTTTGTCAAATGTAAATTATCATAACCAAAATTCTTACTTCTGTCTTACTTAAGAATCGTCAACATCAACCCATCATATTGCTTGGGCAATGGTTCACGACGCTGGCCATGTGCGATTAGTTGATTTCACATTATGCCCTATGAGAACTTTATACCAAAATCTTAGACAATCTATGTTAAGGTAACTTTTTCAAGATGTTTTCGCCATTCGTAATATTATCAAGAAACTAACAAACAGGCACTTTTCACAGTCAATTACTAAAAGATAATGGAAACGTTTTCAAAATGTGCATTAGTATTCTGTAGCGGACGGCGCACGACTCGGATTTACTGTTATGGCGGCCGCATCTGCGGAACATCTCGCGATCGAGCCGACGCAAAAATGCAACATTTCCTAATTCCAACTTGTTTCACTATTTCCCTACAATACCTGTATTTGTCCTGAAAATGTATGTATAGCACGTCTAATGTTCACTTTAGTCCTTTTAAACTAAGTAAGTTGTCTATCAAATTGCGTGTACTCGTAAATTTATATTATTCGGATCACAGATTTATCGAGATTACTCTTTTTTATGTCATCTGGAAGGAAATTATACTAGGAAGTGAAAGGAGTTACAATCGAGTATGCAACCCACCTGAACCTAAAATCTGCTATTTTAGATTATTTACAAGACAAATTATAATCTACAACTATATTTCTATACAGGGGCTCGAGTATGCTATTACAATTGTATCGTAATTGTAATAGCAAACTCGTAAACTAATTCATCCTTCATTGGCATCTCAATGGTCGATTTTGACAGTTTCAGTTGGCTTCAACCCTTTTTATGTCCCACTGCTGGGCACGGGTCTCTCCCCACAACCGGGGAAGGCCTGGAGCATACT
>DWQK01003343.1:0-11676 GCA_018231225.1 Noctuana stator | reverse complement strand
AAACCTTATCCAGACGTTTCTAGTAGAGATGGGCCAATGCTGAATGCAAGTATACGTACTACAATATTTAAGCTAAAACATACTATATTTTTATAGGAAGAGGTAGGAAACGACCACCCAGAATATCAGCGTTAACAGTAAATAAAATAAAAATAAAAAAATTACGCTTCACACTCACAGCCCCATACTAGGATTCCCTGTGTCGTGGGTGCCATGGACACATACAAAGCCAAATACACAAACACCCACACCGGTAACAGAAATCTAAATTCATCATTTAAATTACTGCACCGCTGGTTATCAAACCAGGGACCCCTCGAATGGTCGACTGGCGTGGTAACCACTATACCACACAGGTCGTCAGCTGTTGAACAGTATCCCGATACTTTTTATGACTAGATAGTGGCCTGATATTTAAAATGTCTTACCATATTATATGCAATTATTGCAAAGCCTCTTTATTTAACTTGGACTCGGCTCTCTCCCTGATTCGGGTGGAGTGTGACAGCTAACTCTTGCATGTCGATTCTGGAATATCGGCAATGTCCCAGAAAACACCCTTATCTTTGTCCCAATTTGAAGCAAGAGGGTAGGAAATTTGAAAGAAAAAAATTGTACACAGCGAAAAGTTTCACACATCACTAGAAGATAATACGTAGAGCTGACGTGGACCGTTACAAGATTTATTGTACGAGCAGTAATGTTCGTAAAACTGTTTGCAGTGCAACTAGAAACGTTACATCTTTATGTTCAACTTGAAAATAAAATTTGTTTCCGTGTTGATGCTTTTTAATTTGAACAACAACAATATGAACAAAAAAGATGCACATGTAACACAAATATGACTATTGAGTGGGTTTATACGTCCCCGGAATTTATAATATTCTAAGTCTATCTTGCCACGAGCATACCAATGGCAGAGAGGCAGGGAACAGGTGCCCTGGATGTTCCCTGGACATTTTTTATAGGAAAAAAATCCAAAATTTGGTCAAATTTGCCTCCGGGATCAAAACCCGGATTGCCATAATCGAGTTAGCATAATGGACTGTGGAAAAGAGGTAAGAAGATCTTTGAGAGGCGACCCGTGTCGGCATTTTGTCTTCAGTGAGTATTAAACGAGCATGCACGTCACCTGATGTTCCTATTTCTAATTTCCGCTTCATTCACATTACAATCAATTTGTACAAACTTTCATACGCAAAACTGACTGTTCAGATTTGTAAATCGACGTCAACGTAATAAGAGCAATCCAATTAACTTAATATCCAAAAAGCGCATACCTACGTGAATGTCCGTATTTTTCGTTTTCGAAAGTTATTTTTCAATGGAGGCAGTGATTTTGCCGAAACTTTTCTCGTTTGTACAGGACATGGTCGTGGTGCTCTCATTAAGTTTGATTTACTCCGGCGCGGGCACCCGGAAGTAATATAATTAGTTTTTGAATTATCTCTGATAATCTGATTACTGAGGGGAATACTTTGTGTAGGTACGTGAATTACGACGCCTAACATACATAATGACTTCGCATTTTTTCTTGTGAAAAATATGGCTCAAAAATTTCGGATTATAAAAAAAATAATTGGATGGTACAAATTATGTTAATTTATCATCTATTTATATTCCATCCAAATATTATCCAGATTATTATTTGGTATATGAGTATACGAGTCGATACTCATGATTAAGTCTACTAATTTACGAATATCTATCTATATACTCGTATCTGCCTATCTGCTTATTTTTCTGCTTAGTTTGCGTTCCTGTCTGTCTACATGCCTGTTAGTCTGTATCACTGATTACGATTAATAATAACAATAAAGTGTCCATTTTACCGGAAACAATATTTTGTTGTCCAATAATTACGTAATTAATTAATTAATTTTAAAGTGTGAAATACAATATCAATATCGAGGCTTATTAATTAATAGGGAATATACGTGTTTGTCAGTAATGGTAATCCGGCAATAATCCGCGGAATATTGCGGCGGATAGCGTCAAGAGTGTCCGTTCTAAGCCGAGTTCCTACACTGTAATCCCTGAGGACTTTATCTCAGTCGACCCTTTACGGGATTATCATAAACTTGTTCGACAATTTGTATCTATTTATCTTTGTGTCTCACACTGATCGTTTGAGTATCGATGTCAGTATTTGCAGATAAATTGGGCACTTATTCAGTAATCTGTAGGGATAAGAATCTCTGAGAAGATACTTATGGATTGGGCTAAATTTCCTAAGAAAAATTAACCCAATCTGTTCCAACTGAGCCCTCAGGAGTAGGTGATTGATTTAAAAGTAGTATTTCCGGTTCTATTTTTAGTACGAAGAGCGAAGGTTTTATTTGAATATTTGTAAGTAGATACTACTCGTAAAATGTTCCACAACACTTCATTACGATGATTTACTTTTAGTGCCTGTATTTGATCTAAGAGCCATAATTGCTTTTGAAAGCAAAAAGGAAATTTATTTAAGTATGACTTTTACTATCGCAATAGCATCTAACGGTTTTTTTACAGGATAGAAGTGACAAAGGAGCATGCAAGTCTTTTCTGTTTTTGTTTGTTCTAAATCTTTGTGAATGATGTCTGTCGCAGAAAAATTCGGTTACATATACCCTATATCTAATAAAAGAGATGGTCCACTTTTTGATGATTTATTTTATACTCGCTTTACTTCTTTAAATGTAAAAAAGCAATAGACAGAAACAATGCTGTCTGCATTCTGATTAGATAAACATAGCAGCTCTCTTTTAAATTTCCATCATTTTTATGAGAGCCGACGCTCTTACTCTGGAATAATTTGTTATTATTACGTCGAATGAATATAGCGCCAGGTCCACGGGTCATAAATTTTAGGAACTTAATTACAATTGTTTTAATGAGTCGCCTCTCGCCGGAGCGAAGACAGGTCGACAGCACGATTTAGCCTTTAAAAGTGTTTTAACATACTATAGACAGATTATGATTCTAAATCCAATATACGAGTACGTATTACTGATAAAATTTTTATTGTTGTCCAAAAATTTTGGATACTAAGCTCTCATATGTAAATGGAAATGTAAGTGTATTGGAAAATGTGTTGTGCGATTAGGTTCGACGCATATATTGTGTGGTGAGGGAACCAAAAATGTTCGGAATTTTAAACTTCAGTATTCTGTACGTATTCACAAGAGAATTAATCGGGCAGAGATAATGGAGATGGCTTTTCAATTTCAAAAGTCTGATAGCGAAAAACGGTGTATGTTTTTCATAGTTGTTTGGGATTGGTAGCCTAATAAAATTGATTGAAAATGTTGTCGGAAAATTGCTTAGCGCTCGGTGATTTCGAAAATGAACAAAGTATATTTTGAATAGTCTGTGTTCTTAGAAAAATGGTTTTAAAACTTATAATGTCATATAAAATTTTAACACTTATAATGTACATATTATTGATCATTAGATTATAGTTTATAAAGACTTCAAAAAGCAGGAGGTTGCATGTTCAAGACTGACCCCTTGACCAACCAAGAGGTAAACTGTTTCCCTTTGTTACTTAGGAGTCTTTAAATAAATTAAATCTAGCGCTGTCTACCAAAGCGAGCTGTACTACTTGAGTGATACGTTAGAAAGAGCACCTAGTACAGTTATAACTATACACGACAGGTGAACACTATACTGATTATTATTTAGATTGCATATAATATACACTACACAGGTAAAACAAACACCTAAATAACCTGCGGTCATCTTATAAAAACATAAAAATTTGAAACAAGGAAAACGGAAAGCATATTTCCTGTCTAGGGAGAGTTCCACTCTAGTGGTACGTGACATATTAAGGGCAGTAATTTATGACAGCTAACATTTTTTGTATGGACTCTGCAGGGATACAGGACGCTACGAACATTATGTTCCACTTCAACAAATTATACCAGAAATCGTCCGAAAAATTATCATAAAATGACTGTATTTATCGTAAGAAAATTACCCCACTTTCGAGTCGTGAAAAATGTCACACAAACCAACTGCGAAGAATAATTCGGAACAGTCTCGATACTTTAAAATTTAATATTAATCTAAAATCTAAATCAACGCAGACAAAATTAATCGGACTGATGAAAACGTACTTACGTTTTTACAACAAATATCATTTCAGAAGTGTACCGATTGCATTTATTTCAGTTTCAACGTTAAAAATAAGGAACTTATTCAGATATTTTCTGCAATCGGCGGCGTTTGTAGTCAACAACTCGTTAAATTTGGCAACAGCTCGGATCAGCCGTTAAGCGAGACTCGCCCTCCATGTAAATTGAACCATTTGAGCGAGTGTCGTAGAGAAATGATTTATGTTGAAAATCACAATTAATAGTTTTACAAATTTATTTTTATGATCACTTCCGAACATGAGATAGTATATTATTGCGAATTATTTAAAATAGTGTTCTAAACGACAGAATCAACTTCTTGACTACCTTCCATTTCAAAATTCCATTCAATTCATAAAATTTGGCCTATTATTGTAAATATATTATATTAAATTATTGAAAATCTTTTTCAAGTAAAAAAAATTCTTACCTCCCTCAGATAGATATCCTTCTTCTTTGAAATTTCATATTTAATGACCCCAAAGAAAATTGGAAAGGGACGGAAAATAAGGATTACCTAGCGCTTAAACTTTTGATATCAATATGACAACCTAAGCAGTCAACGACTCGTAAAATTTTGGCAGCGGCTCGGATCGGCAATTAAGCGGAATTCATCCTCCATATAAATTGAACCATCTGAGCAAGTGTTGCAAAGGAATGATTTATATCGGGCATCTGAGAAGCCGCTACAATTTACTGTGGACTGTCACAGATGTTCTATGATTTCTTAGAAGGCATAACTTTAGTTATTGACAAGTTATTCGTACATAGCTACGAAAATATACCTACTACTGTTTTGTAATAGTCAACACGCTAGTTTATATTACGTACTCGTAGGTATTAGTTTATTGAAAAGTTCATTGAAAACAAATATAAATCAAATTATTCACTACAAATGGCAAATTTATAGGACAGAAAAACGTTTGCCAAGTCAGCTCGTACAATATAGTACGGTTGAACTTCTTTAAGTCAAATTTAGTAAAGTAATTATAACTGCAGAAGGTAGAAATGTAACACTGAGAATCCCAATAAAGTTGTTTTAGTCTGAAATTGCAATTATCCAAGTAACATTACATAACTAACATTTTAATGAAGCTTCTATCTAAACGTGACTAAAATTGAACACAAATATTGGAAGGGAAACTCATTAATGTGACGCGCATGCAAGTAATAACTAGGCTTCATTATTTTATAATACAATACTCTACCATTATCTGATTTATTTTGATTGATCATTTGTATTGGCTGCCATTTATGTAAACAAAGCGACATGGAATTTTAATGTAAAACTTGAATTGAACTAGCGAAGTCGCGGAAGGTTTGCTACGAGTAGTAATAAGTAAATTAGTATTCATATAAGTATATTATATATATTTATACTAATTTTATATTACAGCTTTAATCAATACGAACCACAAACAACATTGAGTCTACACGAGATTCCATTTAAGAAGTTAAATGAGTTTGTGTGTCGTGATCGAAATAGAAATGTATAGGTATGTATGTATGTAAGTGCAACGTGCTTATGGTTTTGAAATAATAGTAGATTTTGATGATTTAAACGTACCTATTCAAACAAAGAATATTAATTTTAATTATTTCAAGAATAATATTTAAAAAAATAAATAAATTTCAAAAGACAAATAGTGGCTTTTCTTGAAGTAAAGAATTTCGTAGAATCCTTTGATAAAATAAATACCTTCATTCCTTCCTACTTCATACATTCTTTATTAATATTTATGTAAGGATAATAATGTTAAATTTGTGTATGCTGAAAAAGAAAGTTGAAGAAATTACGCTAAGTAATTTGAATTGGTTACCTTCATTCATAATGTAACATAATAAGTTGGATTTTAAAATACAAATTGCCTTAAACGTCGTAGGAGTCGATTCGTATTTCGTATTCGCCGTAGAAAGCCTGAAAAAGAACTACAATAAGAATTGAAAACGAATATTGAAACTTGAAATGGAAGGTACAAAACATTCGTAAAAAGGAATTCTATTCGGAACAATCAATTACTTCGGTGTTTCTTCTAATCGCTTCAATTTCTAAGCAGTTTCGCCAACATCCCGCTCTCGTTTTCTTTTTTAAAAGAAAAATTATTTCCACTTTGATAAAATATAAATCCAGAGGCTTTCGTGTCATGGCGGAGAGACGATTCAATCTATAACTGATGTAAAAACCTACCTACTAAGGTACGTGTTTTACTTCTCTTTTATTTTGTGTAAAAAAGTTTTCAGAGATTCTTATATTTACTCTACTTGTATAAATATCTCTGAAGGAACTATTTCTAATATTTGGTTTCGTGCATCCAATGTTCACTTTATTATAAGTTTATTTTTTCTTAAATAACTGTTAAAAATAACTAAAACAATTTTTGGTTCTGTTTGCGATTAAGCATTATTTTTAATTTTTGAAACTATAATTTATTTTCGTCTCTAAATAAGCTTTTTAGTCTCAATATAATTATTATAATTGCATATATTGGATTCGTTAAGACGAATCATGATACCAAACTTGAAGGATTCATCAGAAGTTACTGAAGAGTTCCAGTATCCACTTCTTCGTTCCCCATAACAGCGCCGCCGTTTACTATTTCAAGTCTAACTGAATGTTATGGTTTTGGATTGAATAATATGCCACAGCTAATTAAAATAAACCTCTTGATATTTTACACGTTTTTATATATGTAACTTTATAAAATAAATTTTGCGATAACAGCTAGGACTCAATTTTGGGGAAAATACTTACATATAAGCTTGAAGTATTTATATTCACCAGAATTGTTATACGAAAGCGTGTGGGTTCTACTTATGTGTCTGATGCTATAAAAATAGGATATTGAGACTGGAAAAAGCGTTTCGCAGATACATTTTCAATGTTACCAAAAATAAAATTTCTTTGCACATTGTTTGGTGTGCTTACTGTTTAATACTTTTGGTAACGCCTTTGTTGTATTTTTATACATGAAACTCTTTTTGTTACTTATTTATATTTTATGAAATATGTCCCCGTATAACCTTTAGGTTAAACCTTTCAATACGGCCCATCTGTTTTAACTGAGAACCTAATTTGAAACAGCATACCTACTTCGTAACAAACATATTAAATAATGAAATGTATTGTATGTTGATAGAACAATGTCTCAATACCACACGTGGCTATCAATACGGTATTCCTGTAGTGTATGTAGGTACGAGTAGTAGCAACGACGTCGACCATAACAATATTATAATATGTAGGTACCTACATATATACAAGTCAAACTCATCACTTTTGTCTTATAAAATAAAAGAACATATATTATCATATCATGACATGACTCAAGAAAAGATTTTTCCATTAAGGTAAAACTCTAAAAAAACTAAAAAGCTGTTATTATGGAGGTAAGTGTTAAGCAAAAGGTAAAACGTAGGCGACCACAAAGTTTTTTATCCACCTTCTTCATAACGCCAAGAATTAACTGGCCTTTGTTAAACGAAGAAATTTTAATTCAAAAACTTTGTTTTCAGCTTAATAAAATGATGCTCTTTTACTTTTGCTGGTTTATCCATCGATTATTTTGCGATAAGGTTACATTTTCACAGAGGATCTTAAGCCGGACTTGTCTTTCTATTATAGGATTTTAATTTCATTCCTTTGCATTAATTTTTTTGTAGATGAAACCTATCGAATATGTAACATATCTACATGTAAATTGATGATAATGAAAGTGAATATTCGACCAAAAGGACTCTACCGCCATTGATTTAGAAATGCAAGGTTACTAAAAAAATTAAAGTTATGAACGAAACACGATATATGCTTAAGAGCAAAGCAAATATTATTAGCCAATAATTTCATGAGTAGGTTAGAAATGTATTGTTTGCGAAACCGAGGGATAGTTTCCGTTATCTCGCCAATATATTATAACATGTGGGCACATTTACTGTTCCTTTTATTTTTATACTGACAAAATTATGTTTATGTACTCGCAGTTATCGTTTTTGTCTCGGTCTTATTTTGTCTTGGTAGTGACATTAATTCGTTGATCTTAATTTTAAGTGTAACTATAAATAGATTTCATCATCTACTTGTTATATCCAGACGAATAAATTGTAGTTATATTTATGTCAGTTTCAGGGTCAGTTTTTGTAATAACAGACTGTAGAATATTAGTAAAAAAACTCTGCATAGAAATTTAAGTTTTAATTATACCATAACTTAATACTGTTTAGTTATTAATAAAGTGTTTGAGTAATAAATTATTTGAATTATGCACATAATCTCTCCCTTAACAAATATACCTAACATTTTCCCGCTTATTTACAAAGAATGACGTCAAAATGGCTTCTTAGTTATCCCCGCGGGCGCGGTCCACAAATAAATTTATCTACATTTTTCTTAAAGACCAACAGATATTCCCCTGTAAAAATTTAATGAGACCTCCTCAAATTCCATAATATTCTATCTTCTTTTTGAAGTCCCATAAATGAGGCCGATATAATATTAAATTAAATATATATCAGGTATAAGATTATACGAGTACCTACCTATTATCTATTTAAATCGATGCTTGGAAAAGGTGTCATTTAAAACGTGTTACAAAATTATACAAAGCAAAATAACGCTTTGTAATAAATAAAAGGGATAACTACTTATAACAATTTCCACCATCGAAATAAATGAACATGAATTCTGTAGGCATTATACCATAGTAATGTTTTCTGTAATAGTGGAAAGAGAAACTTGGAATAATGAAAAAAATGTGGACCTTTGGCGTTGTGCCTCACAATGTTCCCTTTTTGTACACCTAATTTATGACGTCGAGCACGTATCGTATAAAAATGGAGGACGTGTACGAATATGCAGGTTTAATTTTACGGCCTTTTGTAAGAGAATGAATAAGGGGCAAGTCTTTAATTATGAGCAAGCTACTGGTGGGGTTTCTCGCGATTGTAAAATGAGAACAGGGGACAATTTTAATTTTAAATGGTGTATAAAAAGTATGTATTCAGAAAGTAACTAGCACGCGAAATAAAATACCACAACACATTTTGCAGGTTTAAGTTTGTTTGACATAAAAGCATGGTTCTACAAAACTGAAGTGTTAAGTTATTGCTTTAATATGTAGGAAACTGGTGCTCTACAGCAGAAACAGACGTAGCTTTATACTATTACACTATTTGTTAAATCAAATGGGCTTGAACAAGATTTAAATATTGCGTTCCTTGCAACAAGCAGAATAGCAGAAAGAATTTTAAGGGCATTGAACTGCTTCAGACTTTATCCTCTGAACTTTTTAAGGCAAAGGACGCTAACATTTCGAACTACTTTGGGAGCTAGCAATGTTTAAGAGGTTTTCTTTAAGTTTATGAGTAGCAAACGAGCATGCAGGTTATTTAGGGTTAAGTAGTCGCTTCAATCCATAGAAATCGTGGAAGCGTTGCTATTCGTAACTACCGGCCTGTAGACGTCCTCCTTCCTCAACCGAAACGCTTATAATTGCTACAAGACTTACTAAAGTCTGGTTATGAACATACTAAAAAAATACGTGTCATCAAGTGTCAAGAAAAAAAGAGATATAAGTCCGAGTAATTATAACAATCCGGAACAAGTCAACAACAAGTATAGGTACGTACTTAAAACTAAAAAATATGAATTGCTCATATAAATCATCCAAATACAACATTACTAACACAGGCGTACATTAAAATCCAATTACGAAAACATCTCAGCATTTCAACAGATGCCAATGAATAAACAACAAACCATAAAGCGGGCTTCAACCGACCGCAATAAACAAAGGTATTAACGCTTGTTTATAAATAGTCGACTTCCTTTATTTGCTTCCAGTACGCGCTGTTACGCTTCTGATGTGTAATCCAGTTTCTTATTAAACTGTTCTCAAAAGGAGGACTTAAGTAAGCGATTTAGCAACGCGGCTATCTTCTACATTGTGTTTTATTGCTCAGCAAAAGCTTGGAAATGACTACCTACTTGTTGTAAAACATTGAGAAGAGTTATTGCAGTGTAATAAAGTAAAAAAATTATGAAAAGGTGTAGACTGACTCTCATGCTAAGTTCATCTTTATTGTACCTACTATTTGTTCTAATTGTAACATATTGCAGCATTACAACATAGTGACAATCACGACGAAAAATTCCATTACATGCATATTGCATACATATACATAGGTGAAGCTATTAAGCGTTAATTGAATTGAACATTGAAGATAATTATGTAAGAATGTTAAAAATATCGAATGTTAGTGCAGAATTAGCCTTGCTGCTATTTCAAAATGTATAGATACGGGAGAATTTATAAATGGAACAAAAGAGAAAAGTAATAATTTTGTGTCAGCTAATTAGACGAGCTTTGAAGAAGGTCGGTATTACCAACGAGGCTGGCTTACCCTCATTAAAGTACTGATGTGTTTTTAAGAATTGCTTCTAAATAAAAATTCTTTGATTTTTATTCATTATCTATATATTATTCGATTTATTATTCTATTTGATACAAAGTTACTTTCAAAAGGCATATTAAATATAGGTATTATTTTTAGCCTATTTCCTCTTTGCTCGATAAGATATACAAGTATTTTAAGTGTACGCATTAATTGATGTAGAATTTAGTACATATCGACCGTTTCATATTAAATTTGTAAAAAAGTTAAACTATTGATTTATCGAAGTATTTTCGATCATAATGACGAAGGTGCAGATATAGAAAAACAGAATTGGATGGATACCTATATAAGAATAGCACCACGAGTAAAGATCTAGAAAAATTAACGTAGGAATTAATAACACGTAAATAGTTTTTAAAATTAATAACGTTTAATCAAGAAAGTCACCAAATAAATAACGTTTTATTTGAGCAGCGATTCGTTTTGCTGCATGACTTTGTTAGCGAAGTAGTTCGTTCGTCGGTGTAATCTAATTGTCGGCAATAACCAAATCAAGAGACATACGGATAGCAGTGTAGTTATTTGACGTATGATTTGTAAATACACGAGTTTTTACATGTTTTTAGATACGTATTTATATAAAAAATGCCAAAGTTTCTGTTAAGTAAGCGTCAAAGGACTGTCGTGCAGTTTTAGTTTAATTAAGTTATAGTTCTATCCATCCATTTATAAAGAGTACCTATTTATAAAATTGTGTATTAAGTGTGTGTGTGTTATGTATTACCTGTATTTAATAATTATGCAGATTATTTTATAGAAGATGAAGAATGAAGGTAGATGTAATATAAATATTCGAACAATATCATAAAAAACATTTAAAGGTATATTTCTGCCCTAAGGTTCTCTGGTAGAGAACGTGTAGCGATAGAACGTTTTGTTCATTAGTACTATTTTTAATTTCATCTTTTATTTTTATTTCTTTGTACTCGAATCTGTGTTGTTTCTAGGTGCCAATAAAGTATATTTGTATTGTATTGTATGAAGCAGCAAGTCCTTAGTCAACTCCTGTAACTGGCCGATAGTCACGGATAGTTGCCAATAAAATATTCTTTATCTGTCATTGTCCTTTATTTATTACAAGTAGTAATTGCGTTCGTTTATTGCG
>DWQK01003342.1:0-11679 GCA_018231225.1 Noctuana stator | reverse complement strand
GGCATCAGTATCGATCCCTAATCACCGCCTGATAGTTATTTTGGAAATATATTTCATGTACAGAATTGACCTCTCTATAGATTTATTATAAGTATTATACGGATAACTGATGAATTGAACCAATTTCTTAATTTTTTTGAAACCACTAAAGCGAATTTTTTATAGGCCGAACATAACTTGCTTGTTAACATGGAATAATTACTCATTAGTCTATGCTTGTCAATATGTCTTTAGCTGACATAAGTACTGCAACTGTTTGCAGAAAATGATAAATTATCGTGTATGTAAACTTGACGTTTGTTTATCGGTGGACAAGCTTGTGACGTCACAGAAACTAGTGCGACGCCATTAGCATAATATATAGAAGGGTTTTTAATTGTCAACTTTAATTTTAATTTTTTGGGTCAATATGTAGGTACTTAACAGAAATTGAAAATTATATTTTAATGGGTTCCACAGTCACAACTAATAGTGACTACTTAACATCAGGTGGTCTGCTTGCTCGTTTGCGATATTTTGATAAACGATAGAAAAAACAATTATTCCACAAATAAAACATCATTGATCAGTAACAAATCATTTATTTAAACTTCAAAACCGTAAAAACTTATTCAATAAGTGGCTGTACCCCTTACAGCTATAATTACAAAATTTGATCATCGATTTAAGGTTTTCGTATAAATTATTCCTTTATTAATTAATAAAAAAGCAAAAGCTGCGATGTTAAAGGCACTTTTTATTTACGAAAGTAATTAAGACATCTTTTTAAAAGTGGCTAAAATGTAACATATAAATATATTGCGTATCATGAAACTAATTTTTACTTTTCTTTTAAAGATGTCATTAATTGGATAATATTTTTTTTTATTTGTAACTGAATTTATTAAAAAAGGCTATTAAATTTTGCAGTAATCCGTTGTTTTAATAAATTGTAATTGTAATAAATTATTATTTATATTTTCTAACTATTTATTAAACTTTCTTTGTAAATATTTGACTAGACTGTCCTTTAAATTATAAATAGGTGATAAAAAAGACTAGTTATTTTTGGCATAACTTATTAAAACTGACAAGTATTTACGAATTTAATATTGTAATATTTTACAGAACAGGAGAAAATTAGCAAGAAAAGAAGAAAAGGATTTTAATCTTAATCAAAGTCTTTTGAAAATAATTTGCAATAAAACTGTTACTTACAGTTATTATCTTTAAAAAACGACAAAAATTTAAGAAATCCATTAAAAACACACTGTTTAAAGTCAGCTGTCGAGTCAATAAATTAAAAGGAAGTGTAAATCGTAAAGGTTTTTCTTTACAGTAAAAAATTTTTCTGTGCGTGCCATAAAAAAATCATAATTATTGCAATAAATTACAGACTATAACTAAATGAAGTAAAAATGTATCAATGAATTGTAATTCGTATAATCAATTGATATTATATACTTAATTATGTGGTATTTAATGAATGATTAATTGAAAAAATGAAAGATGAAAAAAACATTATTTTTAAATGCATTAAAGAACATTCGTAGTAAATTTCGGTTTCGGGAAAACGGGTATTACTATTTTGGGTTCCGTACGTTACAGAAATAACTTGAGAATAATTTTGAAGGGTTGCCTGTAGATGGCGTAGCAGGTCACATAATTTCTTTAAAATTGGTTCTTATAAGTCATGAACAGGCATTTGACAAGTGCCTACATGACTTCACAGAAGTAACGTGACTACAGAATACTCATATAAGTTCATTAACCTCTTGTTGTAATCTAATACTATCTATAATTATAATGCAGGTCGATATTTGAATTTTCTTTATTTGAATCAAAACCACAGGCATCGAAAGAAACTTCGACTTAATTTTGGTTTAATCTGATTTCTTACAATGATGAGAAGCAGAGGGTGAAGTAAATGGAGAAATAGGAGATGTAAGTAAAACGGACAAGTAGAAAGAGAAGGATAAAACTGAAGAATACAAAAGGACCTATTTGTTTGTTTGAACTACCTATGTACAAAAAACGCTAATAAATTCTATATCTTCTCATAATTCTTCGGTTGCAGTTATTTCTTTGATCTGAAAATAAAAAAAAACGGCAATGAAGCTCTGCTTTCCAAAGTGTTTTTCAACCGAAGAAAAGGGGATATTTAATTTATAGTACATAATAATATGACACTTTGATGGGTACTTGGATGGGTGACCGCTAGTGGAAAATTTAACGCGCGCTTCCGTGCTTCGGAGGGCACGTTAAGCCGCGGTCCCGGTTGTTATCGACTGTCTGTCGTTAAACTTGCTCGGAAGCCCTTTGGGCGGTTTGACAACATTCGACACGGGTTGGCAGCTAACAAGTATCTCTACCAATCCGCATTGGAGCAGCGTGGTGGAGTATGCTCCAGGCCTTCCCTGATTGTGGAGAGGCACCCGTGAGACATAAATAGGGAAGGCAATATATGATACTGATAAAATTTAGGTGCAACGAATGAACAAAGACCCACCGAATAGGCTGAAATGCAACCACTGATTTCACAAATAAGTGTAGTTTATAGAGTACTAGCGAGCCGCCCCGGCTGCGCACAGGTGCATTGCTGATACTAAATGCACTACAGAAAAACTGTGAACGTTTAAACCTCCCTCTTCAATCACTATATCTATTAAAAAAACCGCAACAAAATCCGTTGCGTAGTTTTAAAGATTAAAGCATACATAACGATTTAGGGACAGAGAAAGCGACTTTGTTTTATACTCTGTAGTGACGGTGCAAAACCAACTTTACGTTACCGTAACTTCGGAGGTGGAGTTCAAAATAATTTATTCAAAACGGAAAGAAAAGTTTTTATCTAAAGGCGCGGGATAAACAAACGAATCCCAAAAGTCTTGCGGGAAGTAGCAAAAGAATTTAGCACGCATCATTAAGGGAATTGTTTTGAAGAGGAATATGATGAATACCAGAGTAAGTCAACTTAAATGAAGTCGTAAATATTTACGAAGTTAACAAATTTCGAGTACCCCATAATAGGTAGGTACGAAGAGATTTTGAAGTGAAACATACTCGTGTTTTATGAGAAACTGAAATTTTAAGGGCGCCTTGTGTTAACATATATTTCGTTATATTAAAACGACATTACATCACAGCGACACACTCCAGAAACAACAGAAAATGATTTAAATAAAATAATAATAACGCTTGACACTTACAGCCCCATAACTAGGATTTCCTATGTCGTGGGCGCCATGGACACACACAAAGACAACTACAAAAACACCCAGTCCGGGAACAGAAACCTACATTCATCATTTCAATTTCTGCCCCTCCGGTAATCGAACCCAGGGCTCCTCGATTAGTGGACCGGTGGTAACCACACCACACGGGTGGTCAAAATGTCTTAACTGCTTTATTTAACTACAAACCTTAAAACACTTGAACTCTGTGATTCTCTCTGTCGCACACGATGATGTTGCCACCGGACATGACGGCGATCCCCTCCAGACCCTTGAACTCGCCGTCTCCAGAGCCCCAGGAACCGAATGCTCTGAGGAATGTGCCGTCTGGATGGAAGATCTGGATACGGTTGTTGCCGGAGTCAGCCACCACGATGTAGCCTTGATCGTCCACAGCTACACCCCTGTTGATATAGTTTTGTTGTTAAACAAAATATATTTAATCTATATCTATCTAAAAGCCAAACCTGACTCTCTGACATATATAAAAATATCAATAGCCGAAACTACTGTACCTAGAAAATTGAAATTTGGTACAGGGGTTTCTTTAATGATGTTAGTGAGCAATAAGAAAGCATTTTTAGAAATTCAACCTCTAAAACGCTGAAATATCCTATTTGAAGGGTGAAGTTTATATGGATTTTTTTCATTCTGAACTTAGTTTACTATATTTTGGTGCGATTCTAAAGTCTACTCGGCCAAAGTAACAGTGATAATATAGTGGTTTGGAGGCAATGGAAGGTCACTCGTGTAGGTATGTATACTTTATTAATTATACTTTTGATTAAGCAGAAACACGTCTAGTCTAATGACTTTAGCTCGAACTATGCCTTGCTTAAAACGTTTAGCGCGAGATACCTTGGGAATTTGAACTGTCCATCTTCCGAGCCTTCTTCTCCAAAGGACGAAAGAACTTTTCCGTTGACATCGAAGACCTGGATCCTGTGGTTGTTGGAGTCAGACACCAGCACGCGGTTGGTGCTTGACACTGCGATGTAGTGAGGATGCTCTAGCTGACCCAACTTGGAGCCAAACGAGCCAAATTTACCAACGAACGTGCCATCGGATTGGAACACCTTTGAAATAAAAGGGTAAATAAAGAAAATTTGGCAAAAAATTTTTTTCTTCTTCATCTATCTAAATTTTAGATTCTAAAATAAGCTCACTAAAGACTATAAATTGACCAGAAATTCTACTTATATGAAAGTTTAAATTTAACTCAAAAATGCTTCTAAACGATTTATCTAAATGCTAAAAAAAAATATTAAAAAAATACTAAAAATAATTACGAGCCAAATGCAATAATTTAAAATTAAGACGTATAAACATTAATAAGTGATAAAAAAGATAAAGATAAGTGAACTTACCTGAACTCTATGGTTTTCCTTGTCACACACGTATATAAATCCGAGGGCGTCCGTGGTGATGCCCCAAGGGTAGTTGAACTTTCCGTCGCCAGTGCCTTGGCTCCCAAACGCTCTGAGAAAACGACCGGCCGGGTCGAACACCTGTTGACAAATGAAATATTGCTGTAGCGCAGACATCTTAATAGCGTGATAGAGTGTTTTCGAAATTTAAACGCTGCTTGTGTAAATGTCATTCGAAGAATTATTAGGCAAATTGTTTTTATAGATGAGTAGAACAGTCACTTTTTGGTAAATAGATAGAACACAATAATGTCATGTTGTAAGATTTTAGTAAGTCTTTATGCTTTTGGTTGCTATTTCTGGATATCTTGGCAATGGAAATATAAACTAATATATAAAGCTGAAGAGTTTGTTTGCTTGTTTGTTTGTTTGAACGCGCTAATCTCTGGAACTACAAGTAGGGTTTGAAAAATTCTTTGTATCTGATAGCTACATTCATGAGGAAAGTTATATGCTATCAAGCATTACGTCACAATTCTTAACACGGGTGAAACCGCGTGGCACAGCTAGTCAATTATAACTCAGTAGTATGAATAAGCAGTTACATAGTTGTTTGATGTTTTATTAAGCATCTCCAACTTTTAGAATTATCAATATTGTAAAAAAATTGACAGCGCTCTAACAGTGTCTGAAAACAGTTAGTAAAAACATGACATCCCGTTAAGGTAAAAGCACCAATTACGCACCAACGTGATCCATTACAAAATTGTCAAATCCAATTTATCGACCACTTCTAAAAAGCTAAGTAACACATAAAACTTTAACCCAAAACATGTTTATACAAGATACGTTTCAAAAACTTTTGTTTCACGTCAAAACAACTAAGTCGTTTGTCTACACCCCTGACACGCGTCTGTCGCGGTTTTACGTCTATTACGCACACTTTGCACGAACAACATTCTGTGCTTCGTCATTAATTATAATAATTTGTATGTATCGTATTGTATTGTACATGAATAATTATTGTACATGAATAATTATTATTATAGCAATAAAATTGTTTCTATGCGAATTCAAAAATTCGTATTCATCATCAGGTACACGTATACACTGGATGAACGTCAAATAATACGGTACATCGGCTTTAGGCGCCCTTTTGGCTGCAGCCGGGAGAAAAAAACCGGCGGAAAAAAACTCTCGGCACTCCTTTAAAATCAAGTGTATAAATTACAAGTCATTAACAAATTATGCAGTATAGCTTAAGCCAGATAGTGCGAAACTCGTCTTTTGATCTGTTTCTTTTGAATTGTCGATTTCCGACGCATGTACAGATGATTACCTTTAATATTAATGTCTAGAATAGTACAATCAAGCTTTCAACTCTACCACCTAGAGCTTGCAGAGTTCGCCCGGGTACCACTACCTCATAACCAACCGTGAAGCAAGTCTTGTAGCTAACTTATGTTTCGGTTGGGGAGGGATGCTGCTGGAAACACTATCTTTGAGGCGACCATCTTAGTCCTTGTGAGGAACAACGCCTCCAAGTATGATCTCAGGACTTCAGTCCTATTTGAGGTTGGTCGTGGGTGTCCATGGGTTGCAGTTGCAGTGCACTACTTAACATCAGGTAGACTGTATGTTCGTTTGCTGCTTTTATTTTTGATATTATTATTATTAGTTGTAATAGTGAACATGTTGTTGTGTTTTTGGCGCAAGGAATAAATAAAGCCAGGTTCCATACATGTAGGTATGCCATCTCAGAAAACGTGACTCCAACTACAAATAATTTTGAGAAATAAAATCACATCACGACATAGGTACTCATAATATAATACATGCGGACCATTTTGCACACAAAGCACACAGACATATTGCAGTACGTGCGGTGGAAGTAGAATATGCAATGAACTATAATGGATTCCATTTATTCCACTTTCCCAAAGGCTTGCCAGGGAAGTAGGGATGAACAAGTCTCTGTAAGGATTATTCTTCATGACAGTAATGTTGCTACAATACACGTTCTCTTGTTTGTAGATAAAACGTGTTGGGAAATAATAATTACATGTACCTGATTGTACCAATAATATCTTTTATAAACGTCTGACCAGATGGTTGATTGAGTCTACAGTAAAATGACCCAAGAGTTAGCGCTTGCCTCAGTCAAAGAATTAGCATCAAAATTCATTTAAACACTCTGATTTCAAATAAAGAATTTTCAATTTGAAAGTATGTACAATTATTTAGATAAACATTAAAGCAGATTTATACGGGGTCAAGTGTCTGACTCCGAATTCGAGAAAAATCCGCGCTGACTCGAAAAAAAACCAATGTAAATTGATTTGAGGTCAGCAAAGCGGTGTGAAGTCAGCGACTGACAGCATGTAAACATTCGAAGTAAGTCAGTATTCGGGTCGGTATAAAAGTCTTGTATACTGAATCTGTATAAATCGGCTTTAAGTTAAAAATAAAGTAATAGCTGACCTGTATGCGATGGTTGTATCTGTCCGCGATGATGTACTGTCCAATGCGGTTCACGGCGACGCCGGCTAGGCAATCGAATTCGCCCTCTCCGCTGCCGTACTGCCCGAACTCTTTCACGAAAATTCCGTTAGAGTCGAACACCTGCGGCAAAATGAAATCAATAAGCTAGACTTAAGGCAGAAGGACTAAGGATAAGATCGGTTGTTCCATTGCAAGCGCATGTAATTTGCCACTAGCGGTCACCCATCCAAGTACCGACTGCGCCCGTGGTTCCGAACAGCAGCGGGGCTAAAGCGCTTCTGTCTTATTGCTTATAGTTAAATTGAAGGTTCGAAAACGAAAAATTGTGCCAATTTACTTGCATCTGCAAAAACTTTTGGATCTTTGAACAAGCATAAAAATTAAAACAGTTAAGATGACACGTCTTCCGTAAAAGATCAGATAAGTGATTAAGAACCCGCCAATTAAGATGAACGATTACATAAAGTAGTAACTCGACCAATTAAGTCCAACAATAAATCATTGGGCAACAATAAATCAGCCTAAATACGAACTCGAACGTAACTCGAACGATTGTTAGTAAAATTTAGTAAGGGTCCTGATTTAATGGCACTAACTTCACCGTTTGCTATAAATTTAACTAGTGGTTAGAAGCCAGGTTTAAAGATCGGATAGAACTTTGTCGTTGATCGGTAAAAGCTTAATTGGAGGATTGGAGTTGCAAACGCTACGGTTTGCGAAATTCCAAGTTCTAATTGTAGCGTAATGGCTGCCTTTAGTAATTCACCGCGACGAATTCTTTATTCCAACTGCAGATACTCTGCAGCTTTTTAAGATATATGCTTTCAATCCTTTTTATGTCCCACTGCTGGGCACGGGTCTCTCCTAATAACCAGGCCTGGAACATACTCCTCGCTGCGGATGCGGATTGGTGGAGATACGGGTTAACGGCCAACCCGTGTCGGATGTTGTCAACCGTCCAGTTTCCAGTTTTCAGTTGTTGTTTCCGACCAGGTTTAACGACTGTTATCTGTCGATAACAACCGAGATTGACGACCTAACGTGCCCTCCGAAGCACGGAAGCGCGCGTTAAATTTGCCACTAGCGGTGACCCATCCGAAACCGGCCGCGCCCGTGGTTGCTTAACAATGTGATCGCTTGCGATCCACACTACCAGCGGGACTATGCGCGCTTAATAATAATAATATATCTATTAGAATTATTGTTTGCTTGTGTTTTGCATAAGATTACGCCACTAGGCAACTTTGTTTTGCTTTCATCCAAGTTTCATGCTCCACGGAGCATTTCATTGCTCGCTTTAACTATGAAAAAGTTGGCGATGCTGATACTTAGTTACTGGATGAAGTTGCGAGCTTATTATGAGGTTAAAGATGGGTAGTTAGCTTATCTGTTATAATCTCTGGGTGGATTGGTAAATTGGCGGGTAAAATTCTTGCAAATTTTGTTTGTTATAAATCGCCTCTTCTTCACTGTTATACTTTTATTAATAATTAATATAAATTATTAACAGTCCACGTGGACTGTTGGAAGCTAAAACTGGCTAAAAGGGATCAATAATAAGAAATAAAACCTTTTTATAGAGTCATGCCAGTAGTGCTATTATGAAATCTATCCGAGTTCCCGTTATGAACGAATTTTTTCTATCCCGAATTACGAAAACACATTTTTTCTCTCGAGCTCCTGTCAGTATATCTTGTTGTCAGGATAAATTTATCCCTATAAATTACGCCAACCATAATCATTTCACACACTTCCTTATGAATGAACTCAATAAATTTTATAATAGCGCAATTTTTTGGCAACTGCGTTTAAGAGATGTTATTTGGCGGACAATAATTTTATTGTTGATGTTATTTCGTATAATTTTTCACTTCATAATTGTGGCAATGGGACAAGGACGCAACGGCTTCCGTGGTTTTATGAGAATGTAAACAGTTTCGTATCCGTGAATACTATTGTTAATTTTCATGTCTGGTATTATGGTTTTGAAGAGTTATTTATCTGTAGATAAGCTGAAAATAAATTGTCAAATCATGCAAGAACTCTAGTTGTTTTAAAAAATTACTTGTGACATTAAGATACTATTGCAAGTTACGAGTATGTTCTCTGAAGAATGCAGCAAATTTTATATTTATGAATTAACTATTGTCGAAATTGTGTATAGGTACGAACTATAATAAAATGCACTGTTACATCAGGGGCGAAACCAAAATAATTTACCTGCACTCGATGGTTAGATGAATCAGCCACGACCATTGTATTGTCGGGCCCTACAGCGATACCACGAGGCCATGTAAAACAACCGGGTTCGCTCCCCCGGCTCCCCACGCTGAACTGTAAACGGCGTTTCTGCAGATACTGGCTCCTAGGGGAGGAACCTGCTGCTGCGAAACCTAAGACCAAAACATTTGATTAGTGAACAATATTAAATTGTTCGATATTAACACTCCAATACCCAAGCACCAAAACCTATGTACATGCCACTCGTCTTTCTAACCTGCTACCGCTGCTGTAGCCGCCGTAGGGGAGATGAGGGAGCCTGCCGCGTTTTTTGAATCGTCATCAGAACTGGCAAGCTCGTTAGCTGAACGCAAGGGCAGCCCGAGAGACAAGCGACGCGACGTGCTCGAAGCGGTACCAGACGTGTCCCGTTCTTTCCCTCGAGAACCGTATTTGCTCTTTAGATATCTCGCCCAAGAGCTCAGCGCGGCGCCGTCTTTCTCGGCGGGCGGTGGGCGTTCGGGCGAGCTCTCTCTAGACTTTAACGCGTGTGAAGATCTGCTTCGAGACAACTCCGAACCGCCTGTGCCGGAGCCGTATCGAGATGCTAGATACGCGGAAGGGGAAGCGGTCGTAGGGGACACGGGGTCGTCTTGATCGTCATCGTCACCCACACCGAATCCGGTGTGGCTGCTTTTGCTTCTTGCCAAACGATTCCGACGTTCCTTCAGAGCGAGGTACCTCGACCGCGCAGTGGGATACTTTGTATCGTCGTCTAAGGAAGACGTTATTTCTTCTTCCTTCGGCTTGGATCCGTAACGGTTGCTGTACGACGAACCGCTGGCACCGTAACGGGAAGACGGTTCTTCCTCAGGTTGGGATTGTTGTCGGGCGCGATAACGAGTTTGAACTGGCGTATCTTTGTTTGACTTGTTCTCGATAGCGTCATTGCGAGCGTTTGTGCTGCGAGCAAGTAATGGGCCGATATCGCTACGAGCTATCGCCTGACTCTCGGGCTTTCTTTGCGGAGCAGGCTCCTCTTCACTCTCCTCTGACGATTCGGTATCTTCCTCAGAACTGGAGTCGGAGTCTTCATGTGCCGGCTCGGCGGGCGCCGGAGCGGGCGTAGGGCGCTGGGAGCCAATGAACCGACTCTGAACCCGTTGTGCGCCGCCGGCTGTACCATTCGTTGTAACCGGTGTTGTTCTCTCATTGCCTGCGGACAGAAAACGAGAGCGTGGTTTTGGTGGGAGCCCAACTTCACCGTACTTTGCTTTCAACTCTGCGATACTAAGAATCGCACCTGTGTGTTTCACCGCCGAGCCGGAGCTTTCTGTGGAAGCGGTAGATTCGGTGCTAGCAGCGCGTGCTGGTGTACGGTGTGAGGTAGGTGCGTCAGACGCTGATGGTCTTCGTGTCACCGCACTTGGCTTTGGCGCAGCAGTTGAATTCTTGCGCTGTGTTCGCTGTAGCGATCCAACAGACTCATCTGATTCACCATCGCTGGATGCCTGAGAAATATACTTAAATCGGTATTGACACCAAAATAGTAATCTGGGTACATATTGTTGTAGTGTTGTGTTTATGTAAATGAGTTAGACGTGGAGTGTATGATATGGAATGCCGTTAATTTTGCGTATTTCCTTATTAGTATTTATGATTTCACTAATCTTATATTTTCACATCTCGTCTTAATACTTCAATCTGTTTCCTCATCCCAACTCACCTCCCGAGCTGGTGTCGGTGGTTTACGGGTTACAGCATTCCTTTCTTCTTCAGTTGCTCTTTGTGCGGGGCGGTCTGGTTCTTGAGATGAAGCTGCGCCTTTATTTTGCCTTTTGAGTCGTGTTATTTCATCGTCTTCACTTTGTTGTCTTGCTGGTGGCGCACGCCGTTGTGGTTGAGGTGCTGGCTGAACTGGCTTAGGAGGTGGTGGAGGTTCTTTTTTTTCTTTCTTTTTACCACTGTCCGCATCTAATATTCTTTGCATTACTCGAGTGCAGTCACTTAATCTAAATATACCGCTAAGTGGACCACGTGTAGCGTCTTCAGTATCAACGACCTTCTCTTTTTCTTTCTCCTTCTTTTCTGCTTTAACTGTACGACTTGTATGTTCTGAGTCAGAATCATTGTCTTGTTGATGACTTCTGACAAATCGAGAGCGGAACCTATGTGATGGTCTGTGCTCAGATTCATAGCCACTATAATCATCGGCACCATAGTCTCTTGTATGCCTTTCTGGCGGAGGTGGTCGACGCTCGCCAAACTTGCGACCCCCTAATATTGGTTCATCATTTTCAGTATATCCCTTAGCTTCTTCTTGGTGACGGAATTGTGATGCTAAGCGATGGTCACTCTTTGATCTTGTCAGACCTTGA
>DWQK01003341.1:0-11679 GCA_018231225.1 Noctuana stator | reverse complement strand
AGCTATCAGACACAAAAAGAATTTTTCAAATCCGACTTGTAGTTCCAGAGATTAGCGCGTTCAAACAAACAAAAAAACAAACAAACAAACAAACTCTTCAGCTTTATATAATATTAGTATAGATGTAGCCATCGGTTCAGTGTTCACGTATAATTAAATTGTTAACGGACTGCGAGGTACCTTGATAGGAGAGCTACGTCTAAAGCTTGCAGGGTGGTGGAGGTTGGGAGGTAGACTGGGGTAGATTAAATTTCGTACCATTCCGCTACCACCTCAAGCTCGCCTATGTAGTGCTTGTATTCATCACCGCTGGGGTTGCGATAGCTTCCCCGTGTATTCCAGCTGACTCAGTACTCAGTGGAACTCCTACTAGGTACACTATGAGCAGCTGAAATGTTTCTAATCATGTACGAGTAGTGAGTATAATTATGTATGTTTATAATATCTGATGTCAATGAACTTACATTTATCATATAGACTGAGATATTTTATATAGGAAGTACAAAAATAAGAGCATTTTAATTTTATATGAAGCATGCAGGCCAACTGCTGTGGTCAAGTTAGTTTTTGATGTACAGTAAAGAAGATTTATTGCCGATGTTGGTCACCACAACCCATGGACTCGCATGGCCAACCATAAATAGGAAGTTCTATCAAAGGTTGTGAAAGAATTGCTACTCATGAGAACTTCTTTTCAACTTCAGATTCGACTTGGATATCCATGGGTAACTACTACCGTTTTACACCAAGTGGCCTACATGCTCGTATTCATAACTAGCTGGTGCGCGCGACTTCGTCTGCGTAGGAGTAGTACCTATTTCAAGCAATTCACACAATATCTTTAGAAATTGTAGCCTATGTGTTATTCTGATGTAAAAGCTATATTATTGTAAAGTTTCATTATAATCCAAGAAAGAGTAACAAACATCCATCCATCCATACTTATAAACTTTCGCATTTATAATAATAGTAGAATTATGCGTAGAAAAAGTGTTTGCTGTCTTCCTATAGGTAGGGTAGTTATATACACACTAGGTAATGTAAACAAATACAAACGCATCGTTTATTACCTGCTACCTGGGGTTTTGGTTAAACAATAACCTTTTTTTAACGAAGCAATCTTCGCTAAGGAGCTTTTAGGCGAAGGGATTTAGCTATGACTAAGGTCTAAACAATTCAAACAAAACGGTTTTAAATACAATGAACATCTAAGTTGATTTATTTCAATACACAAAATTAAATAGATTCAATTTTCAATTGATTTTGTTAACTATTTTTATACCTATTTAAATACCGTCTTACATGATAAGTTAAGGTACCTACTTATAACGGTTTTTTTTAACTATAATACTTTAATTGTTTGTAAAAGTTGTCTGTTAAAGCACATTCAATATATACGAGTAGATAGATCTATATCTATTATTTATTATTCTAAAATCTTTTTGGCCTGTCATTATTTTTAGAATAGGATGTCCATAAAAACTCCCAAATGTATAGTAAATGAAATAAATGTATAATAAGTAAATGTAAATGAATATATTAAGTTATATAGGTACCTAATATTAGTAATTTACGAGTATATTAAGAAACGAAGGTTTGATATCCATTTTACGTCATCCTTTGATAACATTGCAACTAGTGCTGATAATTAACGATATGTCGCGATAACATAACTAGAAATATTGATATCACATAGCAGGTCTAATATTTAACGTCACAAGGACGTCAGTCGAAAACCCTTAGTTAATATGGCGGGGTAGGTACCTACCTCTATTGTTTCATTCTTGCAAATTCTGTGAGAACAGAATTTGTTTGTACTTATTACAATATGTTGAACCTACATGGGCATAAACACTAGTGAAAAACCGTTTTTCATTCGTATATAACAGTAGCTACTTAATACATAAATTAGGTATATAATACAATATACTTAGTACATAGTTACATAGAAAGATTGTAAACATATTATTATATACCTACTGTTAGTATTTCAATAGATATTTGTATTTATATATTAACGGTGAAATTTTTAGCGATAAATTAAAATGTTACCTACCTATGGGAAAGAGCAAGCAGGTTGTTCACTATATAGGTACCCACTGGTAGTTCAGAGCTTGCCAGAAAGTGACTAAGAAATATAAATGCATTGATGTTATAATAAAGATGCATGCATTGTATATGTAACTATTGTACGATTTCATCCTTAACGTTACATTATAAAAACTATGAAGATTGCATGCAAGACTGCATGCTATATTTTTATGTAGGTATAAAAACTTTAGTAAGTACATACCTACTTACACCAGTTCATCACGCCGCGTCGCACGTCGCTCATTTGCAAATCGATGTCTCCTCCATTATTGAACCAGTTGGAACGGTTCTCCAATTAATAATTGATTTTTTGTTGGAAAGCTTTTAATTTATTAAGGTTAAGTAGGTAATTGTACATGAGACACAAAAAGGAAACCTCTCAAAGTATTTTTACATACCTTGTTAACCTACCTATATTATAAAATGAATATTTATGAATTAGAACCTGCATCAAACGTACCAGTAGGCTACGCTATTAAAAGTCTGTATGCTTTAATACAAATTTCTTTTAAAGTAGGTAAATGTCTATCATATTAGGTACCTACCTATTTCTACTTTCTTCAAATTATTTTTTAATATACCTACAGGCCATTTCAATCTATCTGGCAATCAAACAAACTTATTTATCTCTTGAACTACTTACCTACTTTCATAATTTCGTTTTTAGTTTTAAACTTTATACAGATCTTGTAGATCCAATCATTATTCCATAGGAGTGGCAATGACACAGTGGCGCCATCTAGTGAATGGATTTGGAACTTTTTCTTGTAGACATTATGAAAGTTGGTAGCGTTGGTGCAGGTGCACTCGTAAACTTTAAAAACAAAGAACGTAGTTCGGACGTTATACGTCTTGCAGCGCTGCTTTCTACTTTGTGAGAGACAAAAAATCCGAAAACTTTTGATTATAAAACGCGCTAATAGGTCGAAATCCGACAGAAGTTGTGACAGTACTGTTTTCCAAACTATCTTAATTTACATAATTAGGTATGTATAGGAACGTATTATACACAATTTTTCAAGACCATAAATTGTTTATGTGCTCCATTTCTTCTCGTAACTCAATCGTTATTTTCAATTATGAACGATTGTTATAAATAAATTTCATGACTATTATACTATATGGCGTTAAGCGATGTAGTGTAGTACCTGGTGAACGTTATGTAATTGCAGTAGGTAAGCAGTATAATTTAATTTATTATATTTGTAACACGTAAGTAGTAAGTACTGTGTAAAAATACATTATCGAAAAAAATTAATTATAATAAAACGATGAAGATACAGACATTTCTTTATTAGGAGTTATAGATGGCATTAGATGTAACTTACACTAGGCTACGCTTATTTTATTGCTAATGAAAATCACATTTACTTTGGCTTACAAATTTCGTTTCTTACATTCTATGTAGGTATTTCAATATTTCCTACTATTAGATTAATATTATAAGTACATACACGTAGTACAGGACCTGTATGTACCTACCTAATACTTCTTAATTACAAAGTCTAGGTATAGATAGCTTTTTAGTACTTTTACTTTATAATTATTTACAATATTTTTAAATGTTAATAGTCTTACAATGTTCTAATGAGCAATGTCTGAGTATCTGAACATAAAGACTAATAAATAAAAATGCATCTAAAGTTCGTTTTATAATCTCATAGAATAACAGCCCTATAATATTAGTTTTTTGAACTGAATATTTTTAACGGGTTAATATTTTGAATGAACATAATGTAGGTAATAAGTCTAATTTTGTAATTTTACGCAACAGTGTTAGATGTAAATATCACATTATAATATATTTTCTGTGAGGATTCTTGATAATGATAATAAAAAACATATTTATTTAAACTTAGACAAACGAAATCAACTATCTCACCTTCACAATTGTGGCACGTATTTAAGAAGTGCAAAAAACAGGCATCAGGAAATATTCTGCGAGATGGTAAAACGAACTTAATTAACAGACATGACATAGGTACATATACATGTTTGTGGAGCCATTTTACTTATATAAATAAAGATGGCTTTGAAGTTTATGGTTAGTTACTTACTCGAATAAAGGTTAAAGTCTACTAATATGGATCACCAATAATATCTATATTATTAAATACCTAACCAAATACATTTTTAAGTAGGTAAATATAAAGTAATTCGATAAATAGAATTAGTTAAATTACAATATTAATTATTCATTTATTAAAATAAATAAATAATGTACCTACCTGCTACGTAATAATAATATATCGACGGTAACCTATTAATAAGAAAAATAATAAATTAATAAGGAAAAGAAAAAAATAAGAAAGTAATAAAATATAAAATAAATAGGTATATAATGTTCAAAGATTTTTAAGATTGTCTTACGATATTTTATGGTATTTATTATATGCAAACTTTATATAATTATAATTATAGTTAAAATACCCTACATGTCTTCATCATTATATTCTTATAATTACATTGAAACAATGTCCAAGATTTAGATTAAACGAAGCTTTTTTTGTCTATGTCAATATTATTTCAATAACAGCATTTTACCAACAGAAACCTGAAGAAATGTTCTCAGGGTAATCGACTTAATTTTTTTATGCATTATGTTGTTAGTTTGGGCTTATCTTATTCTTTTTGATTTGATATTATACAATACTTTCTGGGTATATGATATTATCTTTACATGATGATGATAAGTAGGTAACTAAGTATGTAAGCTACGAATGCCTATTACTAAAATTATCAATAAGTATGACTATTTAATATTATAGTCTAAGTTTATCTACTTCTTTTTGGCACATGAACTCTTCATTTTCCCTTTATATTTACATTCAAGGGAGACTTAATTTACATTTATTCTAACTTAATAGTTATGCTTACACTAAAAGTCTACAGTATAATTTAGAAGAACACTATGAATTTCAAGTATTTAAGTAAGTAATTGTCAAGCATGTTTATTAAACAACCCATTAAAAGTGTTAGAACCAAAAATTTCAGTCAGACTAAAAAATTACAGTGTAAATAAGTAGAAAATTACGGATGGGTTACCGCTATTGGCACATTTTCATGCTCGCTTCCATGTTAATGAAGGCACGCTGAGCCGTGGATCCAGGTAGATATACCATTTATTAAACCTGGTTGGAGTTCCTTTGCGCGTTTTGACAACATCCGACAAGGGTTGTACGAGTATGTGCTACTAACAGACCTTCAACATCTTTTCACAGATCTTTTAATGTTTTACAAAGACGGAGACAAAATTACTCCAAACGAAAAAAACAAATGGGTCCTTCAAAATTATTACTTGCTTGACAGCACACAATAGAGTTTATCTTGTTTTAAAACCCTAAGCATACCACTATTAAATGCATTTCTCATGAGGATGAAGTAAGATACGATAGTATAATGTATACGCATCATATCATATTCACAAAAAACAGTGATACCACTATTCGAAAGTTTTAATTATTTACAGAAAGTTATCATTCCACTATAACTAGTTATATAGTATTACATATAGGTAGTAGATGAGCATTTTAAATTAATCTAAATTATATAATAACATACATAATATTGCAATAATTATGTTATAATACCTATACACCTATTTACCTCTAAAATTTTGAGCACACGACAGCGCTTAAACATTTCTACACAATATTGTAGTCTTAAAATTCTTTACACACTATATTCTTATTTTTTTTTCTATGGATACGGTCAAATAATCACCTTAATAAACTTGATTTTTTATATACCATTTTCGTACCTAGCAAATAAAATTCATTTTATGTATTTTACTTTACAATTAGCGATAATGCAATGAATATCAAATTAAAAAATAAAATCTTTCTTGTCACAAATTTTAAATAAACTCTTCCTATCATAACTTATGCACTAAAACATGTCATACAGGTAGCATAAATATAATGTAAAATAAATGTACCTATAATTTATAGTTTGCGACGGCCTGACGAATTAATTATTTTAATAATAATACACAATAAATATTACATGTTACTAATCCAATATTTACTATTAATACCTACGTTTTATAAGAAATAGGTGTTTGAGCCTTGTCTAATCATAAAACAATTAAAAAATTCTTCATATTTCTCTGCACTTCCCAAGGTTGGCTAGTAGATTGCTATTTAACATTAAGCCCGCCTTTTTTGCTACTTATGTTGCAATAAGATTGTTAAATAAATAAAATATTTACATTGAAATCCTTTACAGTTTACCAATATAATTATAATCTAAACGAAGTTTGGAGTAAGTACCATTACAGTTCGCTTGGGATTTATGAAAGCTTGAAGCTGCCCTCATATTCCGTCGTTAATTAAAGTAAATCGTTAAAAAAAAGCGGTCATAAAAGGCAGAATTTTATAAATAAAATGTTTATGGTTCAAGTTTGACGGTTGTATCTCAAGATGGTGGGTCTGGAGGTGCTGGGGGGCCGGTGGTAGGGGCTTGTAAGAGCTTAGCCGCCGCTGGGAAGCCGGCGAGGTCGAACCCTGGAGGTGGAACGATTCCAGCTGCCGTTGCTGTACCTTGAAGGTAAGCAACTAGCCTGAAAGGAAATTATCTACATTTTAGTGTAATGTCTGCAACTTCAGCAAACTAGAAATAGGTTCGCTGTTCAATTAAATGATCAATAATACATTATATTTATTCTTCATTCCAACAATAGTTTCTTTACCTACACAGTAGGCATGAAAATTTATTATCTGCGTTATAATCGGATTCCATTAACATCATTGTGAAATCGAAAAATAACGACTGAAAATTGTAGTTTGATAATATGCCCAAATCTCTTTATACCTGCGCAATTCTTCCAGGGCGCTGGCTTGCATAAGAATATAATTTTTGGCCAATAGAAGTGTAGCGATCTTGGATAGTTTTCTTACGGATGGAGAGTGTGCATAGGGGATCACGCCTCGTAGTTCATCTAAGGCATCGTTCTAAAAGAAAGAAGTTCATGCAAAAATGTATAGTCATTTCAATCACTCATTTTTTAAATGAAAACCTCTTAATTACTGTACAATTAGGCGTAGTTTAGTCTCATATATAAGACTTGAACCGGCGGCGATAGTACTTACTATTAATCATACAGAATTGATCTAATCCAAACAACAAATTTATTATATCGAAGTCTCACCAAATCATGCATTCTTCGTCGTTCCCTCGCGTTAATGTTTAGTCTCACACTTTTTCCTTGGCGCATTTTCTGTTTAGATTTCCCGTCGCCAATTGGTCTGAAAGGAAAAATTTGTAGCGTCGTAAATAAAATGAGAAGTAATGAACGTCTCATAAGAAACCTCCTTACGGTAAAGAAAACATCAATATTTATCGGAATACGATAGATCAGACATTTTGAGCGTGAGAATGTAATATAAAAAATCCAAAATTGTTAATTTTTGCAAGAGTACAATTATTGTGTATTCACGTATAGCCGTATACGCTTGCGGATTGCTAATTTGTCGAGAAGTCCTTAATATTCTATAGAAATAATGGAACGAACACGGAATAGACTACTGAAATATACATATTGGGTCTTCAGGGAATCTTAAAATAAGGCGTTAAAGACAGGTGACCACTTACAATAAAATGTCTTCGGGATCCGCACCTTCCCAACTGAAACAAAAGAATTTCACACAAGACCTGCTTGTCGGTGGATTACAAGGGCGGTTTTTGGTACCATTGTGGACGAATTCACATCTACAGATATACGTATACACATATGCCTATTTAACAGATTTTAATATAAAAAGGAATGCTGAAACTCTGAAAGTCATTAGTTATTAAGTATAAAAGTCAACATATTAACATTGTTTTATTATAATGTAAAAGTACTATGTATTGCACACTCTGAATGCGTAAATACTCGCATGTAGTTGATTTCGGGTAACCGGTGATTCGAAGTGGAACAAGTGCTATAAGTCGCGGACGCTTACAATGGATCGGGTTTGTGTGGGACGCTAACGAGACAGGGGTTGAACGGCACCCAACGAATTCATAGAAATGGCTGATATTTTTTGTTTGATCTTTGTTATAACCATATTAAAATTTGTGCAAATATTAATGTACTACACTTTTTACTTGAAAGGTATATTGAGTCACAAATGTTACTGTGGCCACAAATTCTTGACATTTTTTTAAAAATAATTCAAGAGTTAGATTTCAATCATGAAGTAGGAAATTACAAACTGTAAAGATATTTGTAAATAATAATATTAAGTTTCTTTTATTATGATTGTATTGTATCTGTTGTCTCTTATTTTATTGATTGCCATTTCTGCAACTTTCTGACTCTTTAACGTACAGTGATCATAGCTCATACTCATTACAATTGAATTTCGCTTTAGTAGAGCAAAAAAAACGAGGGGAGCGTTTTTGATATATTATGCACAGATGTTGCACTCAAGTGTATTTTTGTGCTAGGAAAACCTCAGGGCCACTATTTTCTTCGCCCTGGACATTGTATCTTGCACTGATTTTTAATTCTTCTGTTTTTGTAATTATTGCATACATTAATGGTTAAATTTTTAGAATATTTTTTAACTCTGGTTAATAGGCACACAAAAAAATCCAATTATTAAAATTATTATTAAATAAAATAAACGCAGTTTGTTCTACTACAGATTTTTTTAATGATAAAATTAATGGCTACATTAAAGTTTTGTGTGGATTATCTCCACGCGTTATCTAAATTTATTATCAAAGGCGCATGCGTGAAAGGAATCACATACAAATTAACTTTCAATAAAAAATTTAATAAACACTGTACAGTATCTACATAAAATAAAATAAACTAAGAAAACATCTATAAAAGTATTACTAAACTATCTATATATAACTTAGTTATCTACTAGTTAACATGAATTTTATTTTCGGCTTACCTTTGAGCATAACTGGTTCCTGGTTCCGGCTGGTTTTCATCACTGGGATAGCAGTGCTGGGGTGGAGGCGGCTGTCCTCCTTGCATGTAAAATCCTCCGAGGCCGACGGCTCCAAGCGGTGTCCGTCGGCCAGGTACCGACTGCGGCGGCGAATGGGACTCGCCCAGAGGAATACCATCCCAGGTCCTTCGCGCTTCCATTTTGAATGATTACATCGAATTTTTGTCGTAAACTAATATGTGTTTTTGTTAAAAGAAGAAAATAAAGAGGAATGGGTGTGTAGGGACGTTTGAATTTGGCACGGAGTTGACAGACAGTGAGCGGTGAAGTTGGAACGGTCCACGATCGATCGGAGCACGCAGCTGGGGCGCGCACCCCTCGAATCTCGCTCATTGTTCCGAGATGTGATTTGTTTCAGCGTTATGGCCGATCGCCCGGTTGCATATAACATTGTACGTCCATTATAGTATTGGTCGTTTGTTTCGATTCTTGTCTATGTTTTATTTTAACAACATCTCGTTTTAAATATGTAATGAATTTAATTATTTTTTTTTTAATATTTTACAAAATGAAAAAATTAATAGGTACCTAAGCTAATAAAACTTTCTCTTGACGTCAGTTAGGTATACCTAGCTACCTGTTTTTTATCTTATTGTACCGACCCAAGTAATAAAGAAAAATGTATTTTAAAAAATAGAAAAGTATTTTCGGACATAAAAAAGCTGAAATAGGTGACACCAACAAAACTTGTTTCCGTAAATTATATTTGCTTTATACTGTCAGCAGGATCACTCCACAACTCTTAATCGATACCGCCACTGGACTAAAAAGTAGTTGCCAAATTTTTTTGTTTCGTCTGAGAAGGTAAACGCTGGAAGGTTATTGACTCGATCTCAAAATCCATCTCTCATATCATAACGCTATCCCGAGGTAATTTATTCGACAGTGTAGCAAATGGGTTAACCGAATGTGAGATACAAACATCGACGTACAATAACACATCGCCGGATTAAAGGACCTGTTGTATCTACTAATATTAACATGTTTTTGTAAGTTTTTCTTAAACAGTTAACGGACCTACCTACGTCTGTTTCATGCTTCTTACTGTTAACATAGTTTTTAAAAGTAGAAAAACTAATAATAGCCACTTTTCCACATAGGCAATGCCACAATGCAATGTCTATTCCACAAAAACCACTTTTCTTTGCTATGAAAAATAAGATGTATTCCCGAAAGGAATTGCAGCCTAACTATTCATACTCGTAAATACACACTTATTACTGAACCATACCACTCTACTAAGTATTCACTCGCACACTGTGGGACATTTGAATTACGGATCGAATTTAAATTGCTGATTCAGATGATGTATTATAATGTATGGATCAGGATTTCCCTCTAATATCTACTGCATGGGAAAGCCAAATGTATTTAGTTACTTTGCCTGCACGATATATGATCATTTTTATAGTTTTGTTGAACGTTTTATATATGTTTTCAAATTGTCAGCCAAGAGCATATTGATTCATTAATTGAGTACCTGTAATTCCTTTATACCGAACCGTCTATACTATAGGGCCTCCAACCAGGATTTTTTGACTGTTATCTATCAATAATAATGGGCACCGATGGCTTAACGTGCCCTTCGAAGCATAGTTGACTGAATAATTATTAAAAAATACTATTCGCATTATTTATCTATTTCTGAAACAGGTATATGTATAAAGATTTTTGGACAACTAGGTACTTTTTATCGTTGAAAGTATAAGGAAAACATGTTTATTGCTATGTATTGTCAGAATTATTGATTTGAAACAAAACAGTGAAAATGAAACGACAGAGTTATTAATAGGAAACATTTATTTCATTATATTTAACTTCTTTTTAAAATTACTTAAGTATATTATGTTTATACATCTTAATACAATCAGTTCATATTGAAATTTCATACAAGTTCATCAAAATAGGTGATTACCTTACAATTGCATCAACAATTTGTTTTACAATTTTATCCAGATTTGGATTATATTTATATATGTGTCACACATTGTTTTACAAATATCTTGTTGGTTCTATATTTACAAACATCTCATATTTGTTACATTTCAATTAAAGCAACAATTGTCCAAGTCAAAATGGTATATTATAATATGATAATTCTCTGGTCAATGTTTGTTTCTATATAATTTTTTGTTTATATGTATTTTGTTTATTTAGGTATATGTTATTTTTTTTTCCTCATTGTGCAAACACACGCATCAATGTCTTTTCACAGCCTATATCCTAATGACTAGAGATTTAGTACAGTTTTAGTAAAATTATCATACCTCCTCAATATTTAATATAGCTGTGTAAGTTTATTGTTTAGTATCGTAAAAAACTATGTAAAGTTTTGAAAGACAACAGATTATATAGCAATTTATACTTGGGATATACTTGTATTAGGTACTGAACAACATAAAATAAATGAATCTTTATATTTCATAGAAACATTTTATACAGTAATATATGTTTTCGATGCTCTGTGCTTCCCTGTGTTTATAAAAGTGGACAAATTTCAACAAAATCCATGTGGTTCGCATTAACGCATAGTACGAGTAGTTGGCTAAAATATTTAATGTAGCAAAACGAATTTATTTACACTTAAACCTAATATGCCCTTAATTTAATAATACTGTGTAAAAGTAGAAAAAAAATG
>DWQK01003340.1:0-11680 GCA_018231225.1 Noctuana stator | reverse complement strand
CAGGCCTTCCCCGGTTGTGGGAAGAGACCCGTGCCCAGCAGTGGGACATAAAAAGGGTTGAAGCCAAGCCAAGCCATAGATAATCAAAAATAAAATGGAGGTACTAATGAATGTAGAGACTTCTCTTGAGCATATAAAACTTCTTTATGGTAAAGGTACTTATGATAAGACTCTTCTATTAATGCTTTCTTTTATGTTATATTAGTGACTTTAAACGTTATTCTCTTATAATAGAATGATTTTTTCTTTCGTTGATATCATAATATCGAAGATTGGGCTAAGTATTTTGTGAATGAATAATAGGCTCTTGATTCCCTGGTCGTAAATTTTTAAGTAAATTGATTCGCTATTTATTGTTGTAATTTTTCAAATTGAAATTATGTTAAATAATGTTAAAGCAATAAATGTTAAATAATATTAATGCTGTAACATTAATTAATTAATGTTTATTGCTATAAATCCTGTCTCATTCTTTCTGATCCTAATTTTTAAGTCAGTTGGTCCGTTAGTTCTTGCATGATCTGTGATAAGTTCTTAGTCTCTAAGTAGTGAGATATATGTATCTCACTGCATATATATTTCACTGTATACGTGATTTATGAAGATTAAATTCGCTGTTGTCCTTTAATCCGGCTTCTGAAAATATTTTTCTAAAATCTTTATATTTGAAAATACTAGTATAATTATATTAGTTATATCAATGAGAAAGAGATCATGCTTGCCCTATGTGGGTAATCGCGATTTCTAAGATACGAAATTCTTCTCTCATCCTCTCGATAGCTACTTGAACGACCTAACTAAAGACGATTTATTTAAATCTTAAATTCCATAATATTGGAAAACCAATACTAGAACACGTAAACGCACTTACAATGGCTAAGTGGCTGAGACTTGTTAAGTTATGATGACTGGGACATTTCTTTCCCTTTTTGAGTGTTGCCCACTTTGAATATTTTATGTTTTTCGTATACCTACCTACTAGTGTAGAGGACGTGGGTTTGCCAGCATTTCAAGAGCTAAAAATCAGTAACATTCATTAATTAACGTCCCATTGAGATTCTTATTTGTTTTGAATTTGATAACATCCATCAATTATGGAGTTCTGTTGGTCATCTTCAGCACATAATGTCCTGCAGGAGATTAAAGGGACCTACCATGATCCTGACATTATCTGATTTATTGAAATTATATTTTATTTATATATTTCATGCTATATCTCCGAAGTCCTAAATCAGATCGTTATTATTTTTCTAGTCTCAATCCAGACCAACCAAACCCGAAGGGTTTATATATAAAAATCATGAAAATCTAATCAGAAAAATGAATTATCGGTGAATGTAAGTAAAAAGGGAGAAAAATACATACAGTCGAACTTTGGTAAAAATAATTATAACGCCTCCAACCTACTAACGCAATAATCTCGAAAAATGGTGTTATTAACTTGTACAAACTGTAAAACACAGTGCATGGATTTACTCGTACTTCTTTTATTTAGACAGCTCCCAAATTGTGCAACATTCCGTAGCAAAGCGGGGCAAATGTTTATTCAGAAAGCTTATGCAAACCGGGCTTTCGAAGGTGTAGGGCGCCGATGACCGGTGGAAAACGGAGGCGGATGATCTAGTTACTGTGCATCGATGCGTCTAAACTCATTACCATCTCATTACCATATCCAAACATTCGTCACATATACGAAAGGCTTAGCGCGACCGTTGTGCCAACAAGCCCCGCGCTCGGCTCTGGGCACTCCACGCGCAATTATTGTACTTAACTATTGTCTACACAAACAGACTAGAGTAGATGTTTGCTGAGCAAATGTAACGGAGCAAGGAGCGAGATTACAGTTGTTTATGGTCTTGCTTGCAGTCTCCGTGAGTCATGACTTTGTTGGGTACAATTAGCGATGCAGTATGTGAGCATGTGCCATGTGGCATACGGGTGGAGCCAGAATGAAATATATGCGCCTTGTTCTACGAAATTAGGCTTGTAATTAGATCTTTAACTTTTATAGAAATAAGTAAATATGTTTTATGTCTGTTTATATAAAAATATGTATATCTTTATGTGGTGTATTTAGCTTGAAAAAGGGCATATTACATAGAGCAGATCCGTGTCAAGTCGTAAGACTGTGATTGGTAGATGATATACCTGTAATATAAAAGATAAAACTATTTAAATCAAATTGTACATAGGAACCTCATATACGTATTTTGGCCTGACCTAGTGGGATGGGGGCACAGCTAGTAAACGATAAACACAAAGAAACTTTGCCGTGATCCTGAAAGTTAAATATAACAGAACTTCTTACCTATTTATTACACTGCAATAGAAAATAATTCATAATAATATTCAAGAATTCGAAAGTAAACAATACGAATTTCACTGTTAATTGAAAATGGACGGAGTTTGGTTTATTCTTCGTGAATTTATCACCCAGCCTGAGGTGCAGAGGACGCGTTCTTCAGATAAAGTTTATTTTATGACTTAAGCGAGAATATTAATATTCATTACTGAAGCAAAATGAACCAAGTTTATTGTACAATAAAGATCAAAGAACGTTGCATGGCCCTTTACAAGGTTTCATGGTTGTTCATTTCATGCCGCGAATTGAGGGAAATTCCATGTTCAATTTCGTACGGCATACCGCTTAATGGGATGAATGATAAATGTCACAAATCAGCTGTGACATGATTGAAGCGTTTGATTTTTATCGGTGCCTCGAGTAGACTATCCATATATATACATATTATGTATGTAATCTCAATGCTTAATGTTAGTGATACTTGTATATGCCGATAAATGAATTTACCGGAACTTGTTGGATTGAGGGACTTTTTTGAAGGCGTCAGTGGTGCGTCCCAACTACACATTAAGCTGTTTATTATATATTAGTATCCAATAATTTTAAAAGATTTTACTGCTAACAACATAACATGCGATGTCTGTGTAATTCACAACTTATAATTACCCTCGAATCTCCGATCATACGCCGTGCAAGCTAATCTTGTTAAAAGTTGCTTAACTCCTAATGATGTAGGTATAATAGGGAATATAAGGAGCTCAAATATCATTCGAGATTTCATAGGTATTTTTATTGAATATTTAATTAAGTGCGATAAAAAATAAACATAAGGTCGAAAATATAATTCCATGATAAAAGAAGGTGAATGAAATCTATTACTTTACCCCTTTCTTGAAATTTATAAAAGCTGAACTGTCTTAAGTAATCCACTTAACGTACTCGTATGTAGTGCTTACATTCACTATTATCAGAGTACAAAGATTTTTTCTGTGTAAGCACAAATTTTATCTTAAGTGCCCTATTATCCCGACCCAAACAATCTTGTTGATTTAAGATAAAAACGGGCAAAAAAAAACTAACAGTAATTTGCTAAGTGCGTTTCGTATAAGATTTAATTCTCTTTATAGCTTTGTAGATAAGAAGGTATAAATAAAATAAAATCTATTTATACGCTGTTATTTGAGTTGTTATAAAAATAAAGTTTCATATCTATTTGATTTTTATCGTTACTGTTCTAATAATTGTATTTAAAGAGACTATGTTTATAAATAAATATTTTTTTGCGAAATTGCTCCGCCCTTCAGACAAATTAGCACTTTGGTCTCGATTGTTATTGTTAGACAGTAACAATTAAATGTTCTAAAGGGTTCTTATATAGTCTGTGGTAACTAAATATCAGGAAAATCTGTCTGTGAATTGATTAACATCCTATGACCACAATATACAAAGTTAATGATACGTTTAATATAAAAGTGTTTTCTTACAAATTATAACGTATACTGCTATTACATTTAAGATAGAGTCAAAGGAGGTTTATAAATTGTTAAATTTTCAAGCTACTTAAGCTACAAAATGCAAAGATCATATCGCGTTAAGAAGTTATTACGATTTAAAAAATACATGACCCTTACTCTCCCAAGTTTCGCGTCTCTAGATCTGCAATTCCTCATACGCGGTATCTAAACGAGCATCGTAACGACACAGTGTAATCTCCCAGTGTTATGGTTAAGTCAAATATAGCGACAACCGAAAAGAAACTCTATCCCAACCGCATGTAGTTCGTTTTGCGTCGCGCCCCCTAACAAGGGTGTGAGGTAAGTAATGCTCTTTGAATAATAAGCTCTATAAAATGTTTGTCAAATTCCCTTTTTTTTCACAACCCCTGTTTGGTAATAGGCGGAACGGATACGTTTAGCTCGGATATTGTTGCCGGCTTTTTGTGATATGAAAATAGTCGGACAAATTTAGACCAAGAATGGAAACACGGAAAGTCACTCCGCAGCCATGTTCCTGTGCATTTCCTCCTCCTTTTTGCGATTGGCCTTTAATTTGCTTGAAGCGGCAGAAGCGGCAATTCTGTATGATATATTTTGGAGGATTAATTTAGAGGATTTTCGATCACTTATTTGAAGTTAGGTAAACTGCTTCAGACGGCTCGATTCCAGAAATAAAGTCGTTCTTGATTCGATTTTATTTTAGTAACTCTCGGATGTCCTGTTTATTTGTCTTTAAAATTTTCTTAGTATATTGATTGGAAATGATAGTTTTAGATCGTGACTCCGATCCTTTGTTTTTATAATTCTAACTCTAAGTCTAACTGAAATAGGCTTCTACATATACATTGCTTCAGTAGGTATTAAAGTTTTTTCTAAACATTACACTTGTATAAGACTGTAAATCAAGGCTTTTTTAAAATATCAATACTTAAATACAAGCTTATTTTTCGTCGTCACAAAAACGATAATCGCTAATTCTTCCGTTTGCTGTCTTCGCTGAAGCTTTGGATACGTATAAAAGTTATTCTTGCGCAAAAAAGTTTTAATTACCTACCGACGGAACGTCGACTAACTTGTTTGCGCAAAGCAGTATTTAATCTGTTCTAATATAAGAACGAAATGAATATATTTGTACGTTTGTTTGTCTTTATTAAAAGCAGGTACGGGGGGTTTAGCACGGGCTTGGATTAGTCATAACTGAGTAGGAATATCACGCCATAGATTACAAACCTTCTACTGTGAAAAATCGTAATTGAATAAGAAAACGCAGCAATGAATACGGTCCACTTATGATGCATTCCGAGTTTAGGAATCCTAGAAAGTTATGATACTTTATATTATACTAGCTGTGTCACGCGGTTTCACCCGCTTTAAGAATTGTGACTTAACGCTTGATAGCCTATAAACCTTCCTTATTAATGTAGTTATCAGACACAAAAAGAATTTTTCAAATCCGACTTGTAGTTTCAGAGCGTTCAAACAAACACATAAACTCATCAGCTTTATATATTAGTATAGATTTTTAAAATAAAATTTATGATAATGCATATGAGACGGAAAGGCTTAATTTATCAGACCGCAGCTTCCCGGAAAATGTGGATATTAGTAGTAGTAGTAGTAGTAGATATTTGTAACTATAATAAAAAAAACAATGTTTTGGCGTCGTCTAAGATAAAATTTGTATCGTCTTTAAAAATAGACAATACACAAATAAATACAATACACAAATAGAAATACAAAGACAAGATTGCACATGACACATGTGTGTTTTTAGACTCATTATACATCGACTTAGACTCTCTCGTAGGTTTTTTATCGTTTATGAGCAGCAACCCTACTGGTTTGATGATGTCGGATTACAAATAGGTACGTAATAATATATCTTTTTAGTGTTTTGGATAAATGCCAAATATTTACCTTTCATTGTCGCTCGAAATTTTACAGTAACCGAAAAAGTTTGAAAAGCCGTCAGACGTGTATAGTTTTGATCCCAGTTCACACGCAACATTTACGTCAGTTTTACGGAAATGTTACAGAGTTGGAAGCGTGTACAAAGTTTTTTACTGATATTTCTTTTAAAAACTCATAACAACATTTGATGCGGGCTTGCCCTATCAGCAACTTGTTAGTAGAAAACAAACCTAAGATAATTCTGTTTAGGGTTCCGTAGGCTCAAGAGGAAAAAACGAAACTCATAGGTTCAATTTGCGTGTCTGCCCATCCGTCTGTCGGTTGGTTCGTCCGTCACACTCTTTTTTCCGAATTTATTAAACAGAATTGATTGACGTTGTTTAAGAAATTATGAAAATTAATCATTTTCCTCGCTCCCTTATCTCCCAGTAGGGCCAAATATTTAGAAATATATTTAAAAATATATATAAATAATACAGAAAATATTTTGATCGATAACCTATAAGAAGTCGATGGCATTTAAAGTGTAATATCTAACTTTTTATAATTTAAACTTCAATTTCTTTTTTTCTTTCACCTATAGTATACTTTTACCATCGCTATGAGTAGACTAGCAGAGAATGCCACTAAGGATATAGTCCGTCTTTGTAAATCCTAGTTTAAGGTGATACATAAAGTGAAAAAGTTCTAGGCTCCCTATTTTGTAGAAAAAGCGTGTATTAAGGACACATTTCCAACACACCTGTGCTTAAAGATAACACCTAACGCTGTTAATACTCCCCCTGCGGGATGGACTCATGAAATATTACAAGCATCAAATATCTATGTACCTATGTTGTTCTCGATCCGTGGCGTGAATTAAGCCCACTTAGTTTCTGTAACGTGCTTAATTTCACATAATCCATCTGAGTGTCGCGTGTGGCACATATTTGCGGTGTGGAATTTTGTTATGTGTCGGCGGGATTTGTGGGAAACGATGTCGTGGCGCTTCGCTGGTTTGGGGGTTGTGTCGGCGAAGTGTGTCGGCGAAGCGCGAGGCGCGAGCGTGATCCCGCATCAAGTTGCGAATAATTGAGTGGCACCCTTTCAACTCACGCTACTTTAAGTAACACTTAATTGTAACACGTGAGAATCTCTTAATGCCGCGCAGTAAGCTCGGTTTTTATTACGGCGATAAACTGAAACAATTCTGAACACACAAATTATAATCGTGGCGATTATTATTTGTGTGTTTAGAATTATTTGTTTAATTACCACGACAATGCCGCGGTTTATGATTACCGCTTTATCCTTTCATGACAGTGAATCAGTTTGGAAGATAAATTTGGTATGATGATAATGAGCTGAGCTGCTTCTCTACCTACTTTTATTAGGAATATACTGAAATCATAATTAGCAACATGCACTAAAATGAATATCAGCTACTTACATACATTTGAGTATTAATGAATACTTCGCGTCCTCTTCATATTAATTCAATAGTTTTTTCTTGATCATTTTATGTTATGATTACCATTCAAGATCAATAATGTTTAATAACCGTAACAACGGCTGGTAGCAGCCGAACTAACTTCTCAATTAATTCAGTAAAACCCAATGTCGCTTAAGTTGTGCTTTAAAACTCGCGACGCGGCGACTGAAACAGAAACCGCTACGTGACGTATTCTTAACGTATTATACCGTTATAACGCTGTAAACAGCTGTTTAATTACACGCTGCTGCTGTTTAATTTTCATTGAACAAAGTTGTTCAATGAGATTCAATTGGAATTAGATTCAATTAGATGAAAACAGCGTTAGACAAAGCTAAACGACGCTCAGCTGATTAGTTACATGTCTATTTGCTTAATGATGAACTGTAATTCATAAGCAATTAATAATGAAGTAGTATACAAATCAACAAAATATGTACAAATTATGTTACGATCAACTTATTTCGTGTGACTAAGAACGCATCAGTGGTGTAACTTTGGCCTTAGGACGCTATCGTAATGTTAGTAGCAATTTCCTCTCGGTCGCGTGCCTCAAAGTGACCCTTATGAATATTTTTTTGACAAGCACGATTTATAGCACTGCAAGAACTTTAGCGTTAAACAATAACAATAATTCACAAACGCTAACCTAAATGCTCGAAACGGAAAGCCATTCAAAGACCAAAAGTAAAAAATGAAGCTATTGTTCCATTTACAGCAACTGCTGCAGCTTTCCGCTTTTCAACTCGGCTTTTAAGGATGAAGTGAGTAATTGAAAGAACGATTTGCATACTTACTTATTTGTTAGCTGTCACGGCGACTAATGCAGCATGAGTCATGATTTGCACGTGTTGAAAAGACATTATCGCAGGCTTTCCGTACAAGGGGAGATTGAGCTTATTTTGGGTTTAGTAGTACCCGACAAATGGAATTTGTGACAGATAATATAAATCGACATGGTCATACCGAAAGTGGGCGGATAAGGGAGGGCAGCTGCCCACTTCTGGATCTACCATGTTCCTACATATTGTTGTTGGCATAGTTTTTACGCCCATGCAAACAGATACCTTACTTAACTTTCTGATTTGGCCATAACTTTCTCAGCGATGCCTGAAGTGGATAAAATGCATTTCCTTTATTAAGGACTTTACTGATTTTATTTTTCTTGACGACTTGTAACCAGCGATAGCTATACTTGAAGAAAACCTTTATTAAGGACACCTACAACAGAGTCTCGATCTTAAACTACTGACTACTGCGGGTCGGGGGACGTATAGAACTGATCAAGAACAAACACATTATAAGAAAGTTAGTTGAAGAACGAAGCTGATTAGAAACAGCGTTGTTTGCTCAGCGCTATTACCCTGTAAAATTAATTACTTAAATCAATTTAATTGTCCTATCTAAATTGAAAGGCAATTAGCATAATAAAGTGACTATATCGAGGGGAGAATGTAAAATGATTCGTTATTTCATGAGCTACGTTAACACGAGTACGTCCGTGCGTACGTGTTACTAACAAAATGGATGTTTGACGTTAATAGAATATACAAAAGTTAAAGATTATCTAATTAATTTTATATTTTTTATTTTACAGGTACGAAACCAACATGGCGAAACTAAGAGTTTCTCAAAACGGTTTGTATGAAAACTTTGACTAAGAATTCGGATTCAATTGTAAATTCTAAATGTTTGGCAACTGTAACTCTCACTTTGAAAATTTTAATCACATACGTATTAATAACAGTGAAGTTTAAGTCTACATTTGAGCTATTAAATATCAGTTTGTAGTCCCGCTTCTTTCAACTTCGATCTATGTTATTAAGACGTATCTTATAGTAAAAGAAAATATTGCAAATCTTCTCCATAAAATTCTTGAAATTGAAGTAGGTAAGGCACGCTTGGCCAGTGTAGTAAACAATAGCTTAAAACTCTTATCACATAAGAGAAGAAACTAATGCCCAGCAGTGGGCTGATTATAATGGGCTTAACTTCTTATATAATTCTACAAGTATACTTACTAGTTACATAGGCACGTTATAAATCCGCTTTTGAGGCGGATGACCTAAAACGCTTTGCCCTTAGGGAATCTTTTTACTCGTATAGTTATCTCGCAAACCGACGTGGTAAAAATTGCAAAACTACCAGCAGACGCTCCTAGGGGGCTCTAATATATAACTTATGACTTGCCGCTTCTCGTAATATTGCGAAGCGTGCCACATAGACGAAACAAGGATGGGATTCCTTATAATTGAAAAGTTAGTAGACCCGATTATTTGGCTGTTTGTTTGCTACTCAAGAATTGCGTTCAACTGAAGATTGTAAGGATAGTGCATTTTTGGATCATTTAATGGATTTGTGGGTTCAAGAACTGAAGGCTTTAGTTATAGTGCATTTTTCGGCCAATCAGTGGATTTTGTGTGATTTTTTTTATATGATACAATACCTATGTACTTTCGTGCGTTTTTCGATTAGCCCTCAATATACGAAGAATTATTTCAAGGTTTTTAATAGATAGGCAAAAATAGAGTCTCTTTCGATCATCTTACCCTTCAAGTACGATGCCGTTAAAAGCGTAGGGTTTCGTCAACGTAACCTTAGCGTCGGTATCTCAAGTGCCTTTTGTAGTTTCAAGAGCTTTTTCATGGAAGAATGTAGAGCACTGCACGCCAGCGTATTTAAATTCTTAATTATAGCGCTATGTTCAAATTTTACAATATAAAGTACCATTGTAAGTAATTTACTCAATAAAATATTGCACGTTTTAATAAAATAATTGTTAATTAAAAATATTTAATTACAACATTTACTTTCGTTTTGAATACATTATTAACATAGAAAGTCATTTATTTGTACATTATTATATGGTCGGTGATGAGTGATGAGTCAAGTCGATATTTCAATTTCCTTTAAAGAAACACTAAAAACATTATTCTAATTATTTTAGAATACTTAAAATGATTTATAAATTATAATTTTTTCACGCCAAAATCGTATAAGTTTAGATCATAAATATGTATGGGTTTAAAAAAGTACTAAAACCATCAAAGGTGCTTATCAAAAGGGTAACAAAATGCTATAAAGAGAACGCAGTAAAGTTAAAATAAACGACGCGTCTTAGATGAAAATCAAAGGCCGATTGTTTGACCAAAATAACTTAGGCCGCACACATTTTCTCTTATATTATGAGGAAAAATCTACAAAACATTACCGCAAACAAAATATTACTAGGAGAATATTAAATTACTAAACACTTACTAATTTTTAATTGTATAGAGCGCTGTTGATGTATTAACATAAAAAAATAATCTCTTAAACAATATTTTAGGTTGTTGTCGTATATTTAAAGATATTTAGTCACGTGTTACAAAATTTTTGTTGGCAAAAGATTCTATTCTAGGTCAAAACTAAGTAGGTAGGTACTATAGGTGAATTTTATTATTTTATATTGTATTTAATATCGTATTGCAACGTATATATTCGTAGTGAACTTCAGAGTTGCACCTCGAGATAAATCAAAAATGGTAACTAACAAAAAATAATTAGAAGTTTTTGCGATTGGCGCGTTTAACAGATCCAGCGGGGGACTTTATTTTATAATATGTACCTAAATAATTACGACTAAAATTCCCTCTCTACCTTTATTATATTAGTTATTACAGTTATGTCATAACAGTCGCAAAGTTCGTCATTTTTACTGCATTGCTTGTGAACAAGTGTTATATTTCCAAGCGTGTGTTGTTTGGCATTGGCTGTATATTAAACGATTTGATGGATTTTAATGTATGAGAGTGAAGAAACGCGTGTTGCCGTGAGAACCTACTTTTTTGAACCTAAAAGTTTAAAAAGGGTACGGGATTTTGACGCACATCTAATTATTGTATGCTGATATAAAGTGAATCGAAGTAAACTTATTCATGAACATAATACACGATTGACGGCTTGCCGTTGGCAATATGACATGCTTGTGTCTTAATTAGGAACTTGTCAGTCAGTCCCTGACTGTAAAGTGATAGGGAAGCCCCGCCCGTCAGTAACGTCGGCTTCCTTTCGGGATTACGAAATTTTACACAAATTGTGTGACTTACGTGTTTTTAATTTACAATTCACAGTAAAGATTTATATGAAAATACATTTTTTATGATATAAAGTAGCAAACGACCATGCAGGCCACCTGGTGTTGAGTGATCTCTGCCGCCCATGGACATCTACATCCAACCTCAAGCAGACTCGTGTCCTGCCTGAGGTCTCATGTAGTTGCGTTGCTAACCCGGAGGCTGATGGTCGCCTCATACAGTGTGGCCAGCAACTGCACCTTTCCACAAAAACTCAAATGAATTGCTTCATTTGCTTCATAGCAGACATAAGCGCAGGATGGTTATTTAATTAAATATTGGCGACGCCCGTTACGCGTTAGTCAGAAGCGATACACATATACATTTTCAATATACATTCTCATTTTGCTGAGTGAAGAATAATAACTTACCTGATAGAGTTAAC
>DWQK01003339.1:0-11681 GCA_018231225.1 Noctuana stator | reverse complement strand
GCGCTAACCTCAGGAACTACTGGACCGATTTGACCGACGTTATCATTCTTAACGCGGGCGAAACCGCGGGGCACAACAACTGATAAATAAAAATAATTAATTTTTGATTAATTAACCACCACTGTAACACACTAACCTTACTAATTTTATTATGCAGTTGACTTCATGATCCGGATTGCAGAGTTGCAGCTCTAGCTAGTCATCAAACCTGGTTAGTTACGACGGTCATAAACCAACCCATTAAATCATACGAAACCCATTTACAACCAAAACAATAACAGCCGTCCCATAAAGGCACAATGTGGCTCAAAATGACAAAAGATAATTGCTTATCACTGACATTTACGTACTGTTTAATTTGCCCTTTATTTTAGTAGCTCTATCTCCTTCTAACGTTGGGAAATAGATAAGGATCGTGTCGTTGTCTTCATGCGGCAAAGTAGGTTACGTCTCTTTCTAACGTTGAGGGAGAGATAAAGATGGGGGACCGCTAGAACTAGTAACAGCCATGGGAGGAATATTTCTTGTAGTATGGTATAAGACATCGTCATATCTGATTAGAAAAATAAAAACAGGCCAAGAGCGAGTCCCTTTTCCACAACAAGGGTTCCGTGCCATTATAGTTTAGTTGTTTTTGATTTTATTTTGTGTTTTACTATTTGCTGTTATAGTGACAACAGAAATATAGTATCTGTGAAAATTGAAACTGTCTATCACGGTTTAGGAGATACAGCCTGCTGACAGTCGGAATTACAGACAGACAGTATAGGCAGACATATAGACGGGGAAGTCTAAGTAACAGGGTCCCGTTTTACCCTTTGGGTACGGAACCCTAAAAAATATGGCAATAAAGAGTTTCTACATTCGACTGACTTATCAAAACTATTTCTATTACTAGAAGTATAGTGTCCCATGTTACATGATGATGATTAGATGACATAAAGAACAGCGTATACAAAGCGAGCAGGAAGTTCTAAATCACCACAAAAGATTACTAAAATGTGGGTACAATGTACCTAATAGTGACATTGAGATAAAATTCAAAATGGACGCTCAATTCGCTTTTGTAATTCAAACTGACAAATAGAACGATTATTGTGAACAGAGTCGTGAGTTATTCTTTTATTTACACCATCAAGATAATTAAATGTGCCACTCAAATGTATTAACCAAGATTTAGTTCTTGTTTCGAAAAGTATTGTACTATATTTATATACTAGCTTATGCTCGCGACTTCGTCGATATTATAGACTAGCTGTGCCACGCTGTTTCATCCGCGTTTAGAATAGTAACCGTAATGCTTGATAGCCTATAACCTTCCTCATGAATGTAGCTATCATACACAAAAATAGTTTTCAAATCGGTCCAGTAGTTTCTGAGATTAGCGCGTTCAAACAAACAAACAAACTCTTCAGCTTTATATGTTAGTATAGATTAATTATTTACTTTTATGCGTTATGAACGCCCCTTAAATTAGAATTAACATCTTATTCAATGAATTATCCCTTAAAATAATTAAAACGCAGGTATTACTTTTAAGTCAACTTTACATTGCAACTTAATGCTTATAAATTACTTCGCATGTAACTTAAACGGTGCATTTAAAGCGCCATTAAAACATTAACATTGGAAAGTCCATTTAAATTAGAGAAATTAAGAAAGAATGTTTAATGAACATTACCACCCTTTTACTGGGGAAAAGGTTTTCGGTACAAAGCTTATTGTGGACACAAAAACAGTGTCCGTAGTAATAAACGAACACCTGATGACCGCAACCCCGCCACGCCTTTACCATCTAGATAAGGGTTGTTGTGGGGTGCAAAGAGTGAGAGGACGCGAGAAAATGCTTAAAACTTGAAGCCCGCGACTTCGTTAGCGTGGATTTCATTAATTGGACCAAGGAATCACATTGTCCGTTATTTTACCAGGCCCTTTTCACCCTTTAGGGCTAGAATTTCGGAAAATCCTTTCCCTGTTTTCAACCCCCTTTTGGGATAGAACTACGGAAAACCCTTTGTTGTCAGTCGCCTACGTCACAGTTTTAGTATTTATAAAAATTTATCTTCGAAAATTACATCTGTCCAACTACTACGGTTTATGAGATACAGCCTGGTGACAGACGGACGGACAGCGGAGTCTAAGTAATAGGGGTCCCGTTATACTTATACGATAAATACATACAGACGAACATAGAACATCTTCCTTTAAAATCGGTTAATAATAAAAGTTAATAATAACATTTTCCACTTTGTACCACTCAGTAACACCCGAACTTTCTTCATAACGCGTCCACCACTCGAAAGCAATCAAGGAACAACTACCCGACAATGGGGCGACTGGGGACCTTCACTTAACTGTCACACCAATTATCTGACCCTGCTTCACTTCACTTCAATTCACTTCAGTAACTCCACATGGGCAGTTTAATGGAAATAACAGTTATATTTAATGTAGTTATATACAATTATAACTCGTACTACGAAAAAACTGACTTCAAAGTTGTCGCACACATTCTTAAATTTAAGACTTATATGGTTTTCTCGTCGATGCCGTTGTCAGGACCACATCAAATTAAAATGGGACTAAACAGGAACCATTGAAGCTTTCAAACAAATAAAAATCATCCAAATCCGTTCACCCAGTCGAAAATTGTGTTGTGCAGTGGTCTGGTGTTTGTGTATTTGTGTGTGTCCACGGCACCCACGACACAGGGCTTCCCAGTGTAGGGCTGTGAGTGTGAAGAGTTATTTATTTATTTAGACATAAAAAAATACATTATGCCGACTATAGTCTGCTTTGGTAAGCTTTCAACATATTTGCAACAACAATGCTAATAGATTAAAACATACAGTATTAGGGCGTCATTACACTCACCGAGCGAACTCAGCCAAGTGAATAGGGGTCCGTAATTGGTGCGACAGAAGGTAAAGGTCCCATTAAGGGACAGACAGTTTTTCCTTAATTGTCAAGCTGTAAAGGCTTATTTGTCCATTACGAGTTTAGACATCTCTAACTGAGCTTTCTCGTTGACTAATAATTCTCATTTAATGAGATACTTTCTTCTTTAATCATGTTTTTTTAGAGATTCCTCCTTAAGAATCGATTTTGGCTGAATTGTTTCATTGAAAAACTAGCGTTATGATAACTTTATGAAGAACTAAGACATGCAGGTTTTGTCACGATGTTTTTCTACACCGTTGCAGCTTATAACATTTCGTCGTGCAGCTAATGACTATGAAACGTCGTTGATGGCATTGAAATTAGAACGAAGTCCTCTTGAATGAGTGGCCTTATTCTAACCACTGTGCTATCATTAAAACTACTTAAAAGCTGTTAATAAGGGCTCCTATACTTTATAACAAGTCCTAATAACAAGACTTATCTTGACAAAAATTAATTTTACTATTTCAATGGGGACAGCGTATGGGGACAACGGGAGTACACTAAGAAAAGCAGCTGTCATACTCAAAATTAATTATGAACCTACTTATAATCTACTCAACTAATTATCTTAAGGCAACTGAACCCCGGAAACAAAAGAAACCGTGCCACAATAACAGATGCACGCGATAAGTAAAATTAAAACACAAAATGGCGGCCAACATTTTAGTGTCGTAATAAATTCGAAATCAATCATGGCATGTTAATAGCGGTATCAAATAACGAATTCCAGTGGTACCATAAAAAGTGAATTCTAAAAGCAACAATGGGGATTATAAAAAAAAAATCTAAGAATCTAATCAAAACCGGCGTCGAATCCACGCCCTCGAAGTCTATGGCGCGGAGAACTCCGCCTACATAATATTAGCTGTTAAGTTGCAGGCGGACGCGGTACTAAGGAATGAATGAGTGAATGAATGAATAAATGAATGGATAAATGAATTAACGAAAAGAAAGGAAAGAAATACTGTACTTGACATACAATATTGAATTACATTTTTTTATAATATACACCTATCAAAAAAACAATGTAAGAAACTGAACGACAATCTGTCAATTTCTTCCACACGTTCTTACCCTAAACTTTTAATTATTACACCATTTTAATTAATTTACAGACTAGCTAATCTGGCAAACATTGTTCTACCGTATAATAAGTTATGTGTAGTGAACATTTTGTTAGGTAAATAATAACGAATGTATTGTAACATTGTTAATGTGTAAGTCTTCAACGATCGACAAAATAAAAATACTGCCACTCAATCGCTTACAAATTGGACCACAATGAATCACTCTACCATAAAATATGGCCGAAAACTGTAACCGACTGTAATTACAACGAGACATGTGAACCCATTATATATAGATTATGACGGAGCGAGCTTATTAAGGAAAAGATGATTTCTGGAGATAAACCACGGCCGCCTCTCGATAGAAAACGTGATATCAGAAATCTTAAGCGATTTCCAGAAGAACCGAATAATTTATACGTTAGTAACATTTTTGGAGGCTCTGCCGATCATGGTAGTAACAAATGTCGTCAATGTTTATTTGTTTAATACACCATAAGTCCAAATTTTACAGGTTTTTTCTTAGGTATGTATCAAAAAGGCATCGGCAAATATGGTAGATTGAACAAATAAGCAATAACGTGTGATTTCATAACGTCTGTCGCTGACAGTCGCTGACATTTCAGTTTTGACAGTTAGATTTTCTTTGCTAAGGCTAACGCTTTGCTAAAGGCATAAACCCATTTATTTACCACAGAACACGATCTAGTAAAGAAAAAACATTTTAAATACGCAATACTTTATGCACTGATTACAGTTGGAACTATTAAAATTGTATTTAAATGGCGGTTTTTATTAAATTTATCCGATCGCTTTGCGGCGGCGGTCTCGCGGCCACTCGGTTGTATAAATTGTAAAAACGGAACATTAATTTTACTTTGAACAGTTTTATTTTATTGCGCTGATTACATAATAATTGAAAACACAGCGAATTGTTGAGTGGTATAGTTTGTATACATTAATCCGCATTGGAGTAGCATGGTGGAGTATGCTCCAGGCCTTCCCCGGTTGTGGGGAGAGACCCGTGCCCAGCAGTGGGACATAAAAAAAGGGTTGAAGGCAACGATCAGCGGTTTAGGCTGTGCGTTGATCCGTCAGTCGGTCATTGAGGGCAAAGCATTTATGTAAATGTATCTACATATCTAAGATATCTATCTAGATATCTTACTTATTACCATGTAGAGACATCATGTTTAAAATCTCTGTATTTTCCTTGTTTCACTTAATATTGTTGCCGAAACCCACCCGTAAACAATGTATTCCGAGTGTTCACCGAACATGATTTATAGTTTTAATCTGACCGTACAATTCGGTTGTGTTTGTTGCCGATCGCGGCTATTTTTGAACAAATATGTTGTTTACTAGCTTGCTGAATATTTTTGTAGTGCTTTTGTTGCTGTGTAAGGCATAATTCTTTAGATGCCTTTAGATTAGTGCCTTTTCTTTGAATAAAAAAGCTTTTTTTCAAGTTTTTCTCTACCAGTCTCTTTAAAGTTAAGTCAACTTTAAATTCGCATTAGAACAGATGAAAGAAATGAAATTAAAATAAATAGTTTATTTGCAGAACATTTACTTCGCTAAGTTAAAATTATTAAAATGCTTTTTCGTTTAATACATAAATATAGCTCCCATAAAGAAAATAAAATACTATAAATGTCGGGCACATACTTAATGCAAATTTGCAAATTTAAGACCTATTTGGTTTTCTCATGGATCTCATCGTTAGAACTGGACTAAGAGAAGAACCAGCTTTCAAATAAATAAGAATAATCAAAATCCTTTCACCCAGTCGAAAGTTAAGCAAAAAAAATACAGTCGAATTACGAACCACCTTTTTTGAAGTCGACTGAAAATAATGACGTTGCTCAATCTAGACTCTCTTATTAAAAAAGTTTTTCTTAAAAGTGAAATCTACCATTAGGGTTTGAGCTTTAAATTGAGAAACTTTAAACATCTCACTATATTTTCTTCCATAGTGTTAGTCCAAAGGAGTTATCTTTGGTACTAAGTAGTTAAGCCAGTTGGCTAGACAAGCTGCAAGTTGAGCGTGCGTAGTTACTTCGGTAACGAGTTGCAACGCTTCGGATTGAGTTTGTAGCTTATTCCACTTCCCCTTGAACTTTAGCTTACAATTTGCTTGAGATAACTTCAGAAACTTACTCCGACTTCCCTCCATATGACTTCGGCTTAAGTGTTAAAGATAACAGTTAAAGTTATTATCGTCTATCTGAGAATGAACTTTTAATGGAATGGGTGCTTTTTCATTAAGCGGCACGACTGCGGTCACGACACGACTCCTACAACTTAATTGTATGTAAATTTTTCAACGATATGTCGGTGTTGGGCCATATCACGGTAAAAGGGACTAGTAAAGGAAAGTGCCTGTCAGTTATTTGACGTGTGGTCGCATAATTCCATAGCGGCATATGCGACTGAATTGAGATTTGCTGTATTGTTCCTTTTCAACTCTTAATTAAGAGAAATTGGGGAAAACTTTCGACAATTATAGGGGCGACCATACCAGGATTACAATAGGTAGGTACTTTTGGTCACCTCCAGGGTCATGACAAGTGCTGAAAATGACCAACAGAACTCCATAGCGGATGGTCGTAGTCAAATTGTGATTGAAAATTATTCATATGAACATTAGACATTTGGCAGTTATAGCCTCGACCATGGTCCATCATGGTCCATGCTGCGGATGCTTATAATGATCGTTATAGAAAACTAAAAACAGTGTAATAAAATTATTTTAAGTAAAAATTAAAGCAAGGCAGCTATTATTGGCTCAGCTTTGGTTTTGCATATCTGGTTTGTACTTTTCAAGGTATAAATGTGTTATGTTATATACCTACAGTATTGAATCCTAAAATCTCTGGCCTCATTAATACTACTTTTTAACCTCAAATTCCATTAAAAACAAATTATCATCTGTCAACGGATTAAACCGGCTTCGGATCGTAATTAATGGAATTCTCTCGTTAGCGCTGGTAACTATGTTGTTGCGGTTTTGTTTTGAACCGGAAATATTTTAACTTTAAAGTTTGCGGGAATTTTAATGGGATAGTGTCGAAGTTTATACTGCTTGTTTGTGTCTTAATGGCTTTCTATTATTTTTGCTTTTGTAGTGTTAATATTACACCGAATACATTTGCTAAGTTGTGAGGGAAAATAAAAAAAAAAATTATTGACAAATTTTTTTGGGTTAAAATTAAAGGAAGCGCGCATGAAATTTACCACTAGCGGTCACCCATCCGAGTACCGGCCGCGCCCGACGTTGCTTAACAATGTGATCGCTTGCGATTTACACTGCCAGCGGGGCTATGCGCGCTTCAGCGGGGCTATGCGCGCTTCTAAGTCTAAACTAATTACAATAATTGTTAAACTATGAATAAGGCATTTATACATAATTTTAAAACATTTTCATCGAACATCCTATGCCAACATTAAGCAATCAAAAACGACTTTAATATTAATCATTCAGACCTCACGGTACAAATACAAACAACAACATAAACATGATAATTTGCCCAAGGGTACACGAGAGGAGTGATTAAAATCGAAGAAACGAAGCAATTACCGTCCGCTGGAGCAGAGAGCTAATGACAACCGGCATGATCTAAATTAAATTAAACACTACCTACCATGCACATAACCGCTCTTCAAAGCTGTTTAGATCTTAAACTAAAAGCAGTTTAGTTAGTTCAACAGTCGCCATATTGACTTGCTAATTAATTAGGCAACCTATATAAAATTAATACCGATTCAATAATGAACACTTGAACTCAATACATTTTCTAACAATCCGTGAGAAATTGTCATCCATTGAATCAAAGTAGAGCAAACCAACTCCGCGAACTTGACAATTTTGTACAATGAAAAAATCCCCCTCATTTTGCGCTGTCAATGGTAAAAAGTGCCGGCAATTGCGAAAAGGAATTCTGCAGCCAATACCGATCGTTCGTACAAAATCGGGGAGCATTTTATTCAATCCTTTGTCGCAGCCATTTGATTAAAGTAAAGGGGCCGCAACCACATACGCTATACGCCGGCGGAAGTATCGCGTTTTCAAACGACGCACCGACTGCATTGTGACCGAGGAGGCGCGTCTCGAAGGCTCGAAGGGAAGGTAGACGCCTAGTTTAAGGCGATTGAAGCCGGATACCAAGATCCGATGTTCACTTGTACTAATACTCAACACCACGCCAGCTAAATTGAAAACGGCGACACGGATATCCCAAAGGTGTATAAAGAAGGCGGTAGCGGCCAGCAAGAGCTTTCTTCGGAGATACGATAGGCGTGTAAGGAGATCGATTTATACGGAACTACGAGTAAAGTGTGGTTCGCATAAGAAAATACAAAAGTATAGGTGTGGAGACGACACGAATCCCCGCCCATGTGATTAGGAACTGTAGGCGGAGATTACTGTCGGCACCCTTTGGTTACAAAAATTATCTTTTTAAGAACCGAGAAAAATATAGATAAGCATAAACTACTGAATAATACGACTGATCGCACCTGTCGGATTACAGTACCTCGGGCGCGCACATTGATGGCCGCATCAAACAATGAACTTTATTGATGTTCACCACGATAAAATGCGACATAAAGCACTACCTTGCATACATATTGAAACATAAATCGTAGTGAACTCGAAAAACCACTTAAAAGGGTTATATGCTCCATTATGCGATACCCACGCTCACAAAAATCACTAAAAATATTTCGCGCAAAAAGTCAACAAGGGAACTAAGCGGTAATTCATCGCCAAACAACGTTCGGGTCATTAACGAAGAGAGGATTTACGATCACGTGAGCGGAGGCGCGAGCGACAGGCGAAAGGGCGCAGGCTCATCGGAGATGCGAGTAATTAAATCCTTAAACGAGTGTATAACAAGATTGTGTTTTTAAGTGGCCGCTCAGCGTGTAGCGGTGAGACCGTGCGATACGACGATATTCGAGACTGACCGCGACACTTATTTACGATGAGTTTTCGCGACGGGAGACTCCGCGCCTAATTTCTTGGCGCGACGCGGTCTCGCGCGATTTATTTTAAATGAAATTCTTTTGTCGTACACCCCGCTGGGCGATCATCAATAATTCGCCGAGGGGCCTAGATTGGAATGGCCGAACGCTGATTAAGACACAAAACAACCAGCCGTTGGAGTGGATAAGTAATTGTACTATTTAATCTACGTAATAAATAAGCGCATGACTGTTGTTTTTTTATATTTGCCCAGTGCAATTGTTACAGATTCGCTACCGGAGTAATTTAAAAGTAAAAAAGTATTATCTCAGCTAAGGCACGTAAGTAAATCACCATAAGTAAAATAGTACTTAATTTTATATTACCCTATTTTATTTGACTAATCTGCTATAGCTGATGCACCACTCACACCGAACGAACTTCTACGGTTTCAAAATGCTTACCACGAAACGATGAATGCTAATTCATCCCTCGGCATCAGTTTCAAGTCAACTTCGACAGCATTCATTATCGGCATGTCACGTGAAACACGCGGATTCGCTCACAATATCCGCTAAGGTTTCAGTAATTACCACAAACCCTCGAACCTCGTACCGTTACACGAAGCAACGCTGTCCAAATCAATCGATGCTTACGTCGGAGAACATACGTAAGAGCCTGATAAAATTGCATTCTGTATAAATTAGAATAAAAGTGATTAACTTGATATTATTTATACCTAGTACCTATCGAGTAAGAAACTATTATAAAGTGCTTCTTAAGTTATCTAGATGTTTTTAAAATACCTAATTAAAAAACCTAACATACCTAACCTAGAAGCAAAGCGGCATGCATTACTATATTTTATATATAATTAGCTAAAACTAAAAAAATTTACGAAAAGCACAGCTATCGAATTCGACAGAGAAACGTCACTTACCATCAGGTTTTATATAGTACAGTATAGTATAGTATATGGTATAGATTATGAGTAACTGAGTTTTTTTTTATATTTTATTTTCTCCCTTTCTCAATTCTCCAAAAATCACCTTAACAAAAATTTTAAATATTGGTATTAATGGCCATATAGTATGTACCTACTGTGATATATATTCTTATATAAATTCAAACAAATCTTAAAACAAAATAACACGAGTTTAAATACTAAAATATGGGCAATATAGAGAGTTGATTATTAGTAAAAAATCGACTTAATATGTCCATTTTTAAATATCCCATAATGTCTATAATCAGAACAGTACTAGGCAGGCATTGAGATGGTGCAGATAGTGATGTATTGGATTACAATTATCATATCAAACCTTTGATCGGAAGGGCTTTATAGTCTCGATAAATGGACAGCTGAACCCGAAGAAAATAAAACGACATCTTTTAATGAGCAGACTCGGGTCAGAATGTGTGGATCAGATAGAGGTAGCTCCGGATCTCGTTTAAAATCGAAAGGTTATTTTATACCTCCTATGTAACATTAACAATTATTTAAGGTTAAGTCTTTTTTGCATCAACATTTTCTGAAATTTAATTTTCTTTTGGCGCCTAAAAAATATTGAGCGAAAAATTTTACACACACACCTAAAAGACCTTTTAATCCAAAAATAGTAACTTAGGAAATATAAATGGCACTTACGAGTATATCAATTCAACTGCGCGTAAAATCTGGAAATGACAGACGTGTCAAACAATATAACCCGATTCAAGAAGTGAAAATGGCGTTGGCAGAGAACAAACACGGTTATAGCAAAACCGTTGACCCCGCTCCGAGGTGTCAGAGCTGGTACCGGCCAATTGACACGCGGTCTCGGCCACGCGTGAGAACATTTGAACAAATACTCGTATTCCCTAAGTTTATTCAGTACCGGTAATGAATAATTTCGTTAACGTCAACTTAACACTCGAGAAAAAATCGAATACCGTTAATCGTCTGGCCGATGACCTTTACCGGATCAATTTACATAAACACTAACTAGACGATCACCTCTGAAATAACGTAATCGTATCATCTGTCCAAATCTTCGAACACAAAATATAATATTTTTCACATAATCCATAAATAACGTCGCAATATTGATATTTTATGCGGCAAACCTAATACAGTTGTCATTTGATATGTGTCTTTCAAGATTGTATATCTCTTTATCCGCAAATGATTCTTTTACATAATGGCGGATTTTTCTTTTCAAGTTCTAGTGAAGCTTATTTAAGGGTTTTATCGATAGTTTCTTGTCGTCAAATGATCTAAGAATATACTAAGAAAATACAATAAATAAATTTTTTGCTATCTATATTTAGTGAAAAACAAAACGAAAACAAATGATCTATTTTTAACTAAAATACTATTCACAGCAATTTTTACTTTAATGTGAATGATACAATGTATGGGCTCAGTGACAATAACTTTTTGAACGTGGCTAAACATAGCACCTAAAATAAGAATCGGACATTTAGGTTGTTTATCAATTATGATACATTTAATATTATAGGAAAATTTACTTTCTCCTTTATTATTAGCCTAAATAATTATTTAAAACAGATATTATTAATTAGCTGTAATTATAAACAGTAGAACGGTCACACACCCTAAACAAACTGTGATACGCCTAATATATACGGTCCTGATGAGTAATAAACTAATGTACCTACCTACATATCGCCCCACACGGAGACGGGTGCATAAACCCATAAAA
>DWQK01003338.1:0-11681 GCA_018231225.1 Noctuana stator | reverse complement strand
GCTCGGGGCAGGGGAGGGGTAGTAAAATACCCTAAGCCAAAACAATATGTAGGAACTTTATGTAATTCTCCATTCGACAAACAATACTTTCTCCAAAATATGAAGCGCTATGATGGAAGCACGTAATATAAAGAATATAATGGGCTTTCTGCAACTGAGTCTTTGAAGAAGCGGCTTTTGTAAAACAATTCAATTTACAAAAGTCGCTTTAGAGAGAATAAAAAAGGTCCTATAGAATTTAAACCGAATTCTGATGAAGCTTTTCGTTTTTTGCTAACTTGATTAGGATATATCAACAAGTAAAATAAATAAACCTATGCATTAGATTAATGTTGCTATGATTTACAATAAGAAACTAAATCTAATGTAGGTATAATTAATTTTAAATACAAGTAGGTACTAGGTTCCACAAACTTGAAAAACTGCCTCTTGCGAAAGATTCGGTTAGATATTAACATGAACTACGCTGCATGAGAAATAATAGGTAACTAAAAAATTTATTAGAGTACGAGTAAGCGGGTAACCCTGATTGCCGGAAGTTTAATAAACATTCGAAGGTTTCTAAAATAACCACTAACTACTAATTATAGTAGTTTAGAGAGCTTTGAAGTAGGTAAGTATGACAACTCGCTTGTCCAAGTCAAAGACTTCCAAGTATAACTCTATATTATCATTGTCTCTACAATTTAATAGAATACATTGGAGAGATGCAATAAGTACATTATATTCGTTTTCAATTGTATTGCCATTTATAAAATGTCAAATACACATTACATTGGGATAATAGCAACAAAGACTTTAAGTTCATTTAAAAACTTGCTACTTAAAACTTCAAACACCAGTCACAAAATGTCTTTGCAATAATAAGCAAATGACTATCTAACGGTACATCACTTTTTAAGGTAATCAAAGTTTTTTGACTCCGAATAAGCCAACATTGACACATCAAGTTATTTTTTGCACCGACTGCAGAGAAAATTTCCTCATAATATTGTCTCTGCGTAGGTACTACACGTTTTTTCACGACTAAACGAAATTACCTCGTTCTGTTCGCTGTTCTGAGGAGGTGGTGGTGGTGGGGCGAATGGTCCCATGTTCTCTGGCGGTGGCGGCATGTTGTGAGGCGCGGGGATTGCAATCACTCTTTGAACGTGGATGCGCATCTCTCGTGGTCCCATCTGCTCGTCGGATGACTCCCATGGCATCTACAACAACACAAAATAAATCTAAAATGCAGATAGTGCATGATTACCTATATGATTTACTCAGTCGATGAAGCGGACCACAGTCAACCCGGTATAAAAATGGACACATGGTGTACACATAATGCTGTAACTCAAGTGTCTCTATCTGCCTCGCTTGAATTTTTTTATACTGGATTGCATCCATACAATGCAGCTTATTAAATATATGCTTTTATACTTTACAGAAAAGGCATAAGTGTTTTACTGGGTTTACGAAACATTTGTACTATTTCAACAAATGCATATTCCAAGTAACATCTTATTTTTAAAGTTTCCGATGTTATCTCGCTGCAAGCCAGCAAGATAGCTTCATAAAATGAAGAACAAAGGATAAAAATGGCTGCTAGATCGCAGCGACTATGAATAATGCATTTAACGATGTTGCGCAAACGCACAAAAGCGTAGTCACATCGCAATGAGATGAGTGCCTACGATGAGGAAGCAATGACCTGAAATGTGTGATACAATACGAGGACGCACCAGGTACCACTGATGGGTGCTCAAGTGCGGACGAAATAATATATTTTACGTAAGTATTAGGCACAGCACAGCTTAATGATTAAGCAGAACTTTGCCCTTGTAAGCACCACAACAAAAAATATACCCATCCAAAATATTAAGTATCAATCTTTAATACGAACGCGCACACTCCGTTATAAACCGGTTCCAACTGCTAAACATTATAAAATTGACAAAAAAATATCTACGTTGCTTGGGTAAGATAAACAAAGAGGGTATTGATTGATTCGACTAACTACGTATTAATATTCGAGCAATGATGCTTTTATTACTCCGGAACGAAATAAATATACGGAAGCTATGACGCCTCCACTTTGTCCCAGTGTCCTTAGTAATGTGTTCGTACCGCATTTAAAATATATTTCGTGGTATGAATAATGAGACCCGATTCTATTGTAATTGTAAGTGAAATAAACAACTGCTAGTTAGGCTGTTAGTTAGGCTGACAAACAGTTGCTAGTTAGTCACCTACAATTGGAATCAATTTACTAATATATTATTTATTATCTCGAGTCAAAATGGTTCTACCAACTTAGGGATCTTGGGGAACCCACATACGGCAAATTGATACCAAATGATAAATTGGATCTTGTTCATATTGACGTAACACGTAGATACTCGTACTCGTTGTGAAAATGAAGTTCAATGGTGCCTAGTTACCTATCAAGTGCTAGAAGTGCTTTCGCTTCAAATTTCCATCAAACATCATGCATCGATCTTGTTATTAGCGGATAACACAGCCAACTTCCACACTTCCGTTTAAGTAACTACACGAGTTAGTTCCTCGACAGTCGACACGCCTGCATCCGACAAGCTAAAGGTTCGAAGTTATTAAGCCACCGCTAGAATTTTTATATGCAGCCTGAATTCTAATGAACGTTTAGAAACCGGCGAAGTAAATTTAATTTAGAGTGTGGATATCGAAAGTGGATGAACGAGCCTCATCGCTCGATATTTACGTATTTACATAATAAATCGATTTACATAAAGCGTAATAAAGAAAGAAAATACGAAACTTGAAAGTCCACTTTCTTCGACGTTTTTCTACTGTTTTCACAAACAAATTATGTAACGTAACTATATTGATGAACCAGTCAATCGCGATTGAGTGTGCTTTAATTTTACAAAGAGGACGAATGAAAAGGACAAAGAACAGAAACTACAAATATTTAATAAAAAAGTCTTAAAACTATAGGTATTTTTTGCAATAACTTAAGAAGATTTATTTTGTAATCACTTTAATTTGGAAGGTCACCATTAAGTCATCGACGGCTCTATTTGCTTCCTGTATTCTGATTTTCTATCTTCATTTCGAAGATGGCCTCGTCGTTTCAGTTCCGGGTTATGTAAAATTGCTTCAGCAATACATTTACCATGAATATCTACAAGTATAACTTCGTATCACTTTCAATCTATAATAGGTTTTCAAAGGTATTAATATCGCACGTCGCTAAGCGGACCTCTAGTCTGCTATTATACTATCACTAGCTTCTCAATCGTCTGGTATTGGTCACGCGTAGGTCACGATTGTCGGAAAACTGTAACTAATTTTAAACAATTATGTACACACATTTTATGTAAAGTTTATTGTATGTACAAGATTACCAATAAAAGATTAAAAAGCTAAGATTGAAATACCATACTTGTTTCTATTAAATTTTTGTTTTTTGAGCTGTAATTATATTTATTAATTATATGTAAGACATTGAACTAATATCACAAACATTGTTTACGTTAATTCTAGTACCTACCTAGTAACTTCCATTTCTTATTATAACATATGAACCCACTCCTACCTAATGCCTAAAGTGTTGCAACAAAACTACACAAAAAAAAAACAGTTCAAAGTTAATATCTTTATATTCTCCTGACCGCACAGATGAGTTATCCTGCCGAGGTAAATACTCGTTCGTAACAGTTTAAATATTATCCTTGAAGAAATCGTGTTCTATGTCTGTAAATGCTCAATTTTAGGTAGTCATGCAAACAGTACAAATTAAAGTTGAACCTTCAACTAAGTGATGAATAATCAAATTAAAACTACGTATTTTAAAATTTATACTGCACTTTAAGACGTTCTTAAATTAATCATATTGTAAAGAAATTTCATAACCGATTTTTATCAAGGTCAAAATGTATGTTCAGATCCATTACATTAAAAATGCAAGTTTAATGAGCAATTTTCAGAGCGGTATTTCATAACAAATATGTTATCTCATATGATCAGTAAACGAGCGCGCAGCCCACCTAATGTTAAGTGGTCACTGCAACCCAATAACATATATAATTTGAGTCATCAATCAGGATAAAAATCCTATCTATCGTAAGATCATACGAAGAACTCATAAGCACTAAAATTACTCGATGAATCGAAGGTAATTATAATAATATATAATTGCATTGACATAATACTTGAATTTAGAATTTTTAAAGTATTTGTTGTCTATCTCACCCTGTAATTGGTAGATGTATTTAGACATAAAAAAGCATTAATAGAAAAGTGCAGGAAAAATATAAGTAAAACTAAACACAAAACCAGTGGGTACAGAAAAATACTAAGATTTAATTTAACATATTATATTATTCTATTAGATTACAGAACATAATTATAACGTTATATTAAAAGAAAGAGAACTGAAATTGTAGAAAAAACATCTGTAATTAAAGCAAAATAAGATCCCAGAGCGAAAATTAAAAAGGGAATTTTCGGGAAAATGAAGTTGAGAGTCTTTATGCTACGAGTAGAAACGAAAACAAAAAGATTGTCTCGCAACAAAGCGCTGGTAGAGGCGCTACAAAGCGGTTCGGTGGATTATGTACCCGGCACGATTCCCTTTAGAATTGTACTTTAACGCTTTCAGTAAAACGGCCGAAGTGGCCTGCTAACATTAAGGACTTTAAACTGGCATTCAAGTAACAAGTTGTCTTTTTAATTATTTAAAAATCAACTTAACTAGAACATCCATAAACTCACCACTAAATTATCATAGCTATATTTAACATTCCCAGCGTAATAATATAAATCAGTTAACAATGATGCAGCATAAATATTTAACTACACGCAACATGATTCCCTTTTGAGCTTTCCGATGTTTATAAATAATGAGCCCATTAATGTTCTGTAAACAAATGGAAAACAGATATGTTAATGTACACGCATGATTAACGACTCATAACTACAAGTGTTGGAATATTAGATCCAAGGTGTGACATAATGTACGCTAACCGCACTCGTGTGACGGTTGCCTTGTAACATTAAAAGTAGCGCCGGGTTAACTCAGCTAATATAAGTAGAACAAGGTTCATGAGCGTTTAAAATCATCTTAACAATTAATTTAATCAGAATACACGATCCTCTGCCACAGGTAATCTAACGAGCGGGCGCAATTTAAGCACGACACGGCTCGCAGCTTCGACCGGCATCTACATTTCGATAAATACATTACCAAGTTCAAGACCGCCCGTTTCTCCGGTACAAAAAAAATATCTTCTCAAATTGGGAACGAATGGTATCGATCGTTCGCATACTTATATAAAATGTGTGGTTGGCGCGCGCGGTTCAAACACTCAACACACGAACGCCACAACATGAACGCGTATCTCGCGCTTGCAATCGCGCTCGTAGCGCCCGCGCTCGCTCTGTCCGCTCCGCGCGACCGTTTGGGATACGAAAGAGAAATTGACGCTTCCAGATACTACCAAGTTCCTAAACTCCTAGACTACGTGCTCAGTGAAAACTTTCTCAGCGCACAAAAGAGCAAAGCCAAGCTTGTGACTAAACTGAGGGCGGAGGAAGCAATCGCCGCAGACAACGTTATTCTACAATCTAACGTAGTGAAAATTGTGAGCCCTACGAAGAAGCGCGAAGATCTAAACGGTGGAGAGCTAATCAGGACCCGACGTGGATACAACCTGGAGAACGTGATAGTGCCGGCGCGGTACCCTTATCTACCCGTAGTGAGGTACAACCGTTTCCGTCGATGGGGCTAGTGGCCGCAAGCCATACACCGCGCCGAGAAATGTCAAGGCTGTTCTGACTATAATCGACAGCGCGGTATCGCGCCTCGAGCGCATCTCTCGTGCATGCGCGTGCGCCGCGCTAAGACTGCTTAGTTACGTTATTTAATTATATGAAGTGGCTGTGATCGAACGCTCAAGTTATGAAGTGACCATGGTTTGAAAAGCATCGATTTACAGAATATTTTAAGATATAAGTAGTTCAAATATAATAAAAACTGTTCCATGTAAATGATTTAAGTTATACAAATATATACGTGATAACATTTATGTGCATTTCGTTACGAAAATATAAGAAATCCTTTTTATGCAGGTACACGTGAATCAGTGGCAAATTCTTATAGGCACGAAACCCGTGGTAAATTAAAAGAAAAAGCCATGACCTAATTTGTTCTTACAAGAGGCAATTTAAGGCTTATGTGCTAAGCTCACTCCTCTTACGACTCCTTATACCGTAATTACTCGTACTTCTTATGCTCCTGAGCGTTCTTTCAAAAGATACAGAGCTCTTATCTCGTAATCGCCACGGATTAAGATATTAACCAATAGTAAATTGTACAATTAATATTTGAAGCCATACCGTTAACATCAGATAATATGTATATAATAGTTACGTCTTTAACAAAGTAGGTATTGACTATAATTGACCCGTTCAATGCTTCGCGTGTTAGTAAGCTAGTACTTAGTGCATCCAAGTAATTAGACCCTATCATGTTGTTATGAAAACAATGAAAATATGTAAGCGTGATTATTTAAAATGCAACCAACTTGATCTGTGTCACGAGGTCCAGCTACTTAAAAATCGATGGACAAACCAAGCAGTAGGTAATAAATAGTAAGTTGTCAACGGAACGGTTCAATCGCTTCAGCAACATGTTACTCATTTTGATGTATATTCATATAATAATAAGTTGCCTAAGATAGTAGTGGTAATCTTACCAAAATTTTACTACAGATTACTACAGTTGTTACGAATACCCTTCAAACAGTCCACATACTGTGTTGTAAAGTCATTATAATATACCTACCAGCTGTTAATTACCACGCATTATGTGTTAATAAGGCTGACATTTCCGTTTACAACTTATACTGATTTCACCAACTAAGACCGACGAAGCTCTTCCGGCGGCATAATAAACGTTTATTTTCGAATTTTAATAACAATTCGTCTTCTATTCATCCTTCTTCTAGTCTCGCAAAAAAACTCTAGATACGTACCTACTCGAACATTAAGTAACGTAATGTTCATGTTAATTTTAATGTTCAATAATATTAACTTGTAATGACATTTCAGGAACTTCTTACATTTCGACTTAAATCTATGCTTACATGTATATAATGTAATATGTAATATATCTGCACTATAATACACTCAAGGACATTATTATATTCATCATTTTACTCTTATTTGTTCCGATATAACATTTAATAAAATATAGGCTTATAAAAAAAGAAGGTCAGACGAGACGCCACCTGAAGAAAAAACAAATCTTTAACATTTTAATCGGCCTTAGAATTTACTTATTTTATGATGGAGTCTTTAAATAAAGTTTTTTTTTTCGTTGTGCGTGCAACTGTTAAATTGTAATTCATCTGTCTATTAAATTGTTTAACACGTTCTTTCAAACCTGCGTATACGGAATAGATTGGTACCATACTTATATATTATTCTTCCTTTTCCTATGTCCTCGTCCAAAAGCTTTACTGTCACGTAATACAATATCCATTTAACATAAACAATTTAGTTAACAGTATTCAAAATATAGGTACCTAAAATAACAGCGGAAGTTATGAAGGTCCAGTAATTTTCCAACTACATATTGTGATATAAATAAACTAGTTGTATTGATCTACTGTACTTTCATATATTATAATTAATTATCATTCAATACAGGTACATATAGGTACATTTGCTTTATAATTTCATAGACATATCACATATAGGTAAATATATCAAATATTTTGGGAGAATAACCTTAATATTTACAATCGTAAAACTGTAAACAGCACAAAGAAATCTAGAAAAAAAATCTCATTTCATTTATGTAATCGGCAGCATACTGTGATGAATGAAAACCAAAATTAATTTACCTCAAGAGCAGAATTTTATTAATTTATTATTTTGCTAATATTATGAATTCAAATAAGTATTCAAATTAATCAACTCACATGTAGCGGAAACCTTTTTCATATGAACTTACAGTCTGCTGTATACATTATCGTAATGATCATATACCTTTTATACATACTACATACATCATACGCTTCATTGTGTTTGCACAAAGATCGCATAGAGTTTAGGAGTAGACAGATATAATAATTTGCAAAGTGATATTTCACGCGCTGGCTGCGAGCACCCGCGCTCGCACTGCAAGGACGAAAATGTTTACAATAGACTCCGGACAATGGCATCTATGTGTTCAGAGTTTTTCATCGCTTATCAAAAGGTCAGATACTATTTTTTATGTTGTCTAACCAAGTACACGTTATTTGAATAGCGTTGTTATGATAAAAACAACAGCGACAAGTAAAAAAAAAACATTGTTTGGATTAAAAGCACAAAACTCTTTTAAAAGGAATTATATTAGATACTAAAATACTCGTATATATATATATATATATTTCAACTTTATATTATAAATATCGGATATATTCATCAAACACATGTTAACGGCAGCTGAAAACGTTTTAAATGTTATTTAGATTACAAAGTATAATTAGCTTTCTTATAAAATTAAATACTAGCAACCTATTTTACGAAAATAGCGGTACGCAACTCGAAATTAATGTCGTCTCATCAGCATGTTGCCTTCTCCACCGGGACCGGTAAGCGGGACGTTTACCCTCCGCCCTTCAACTGAACAATTAAACTCAGAAAACAAGTAGATCTAACTCCACAATCAATGGAAACTTTTAAGGACTGCTTAAACTGTGACAACAATTTCAGACATTTGTGCGTTGGACACGATTTTTAGAGTTCAGTAATATAACAATAATTTTTACTACAAAGTATCTAAAGAGATTTACGAGTATCTTAATTCAACTCACGACTCCTTAAGGCTTGTTTGTACTGAACTGTCAACTCATCATAATTCTACAACGACAAAGGCCTTTTTTTGTGGAACTTCACCAGTGGAACGCACTGGTGTACTCCCTGCGCAGCGCCCCGTAAGGGCTCGTCATGGGCTCCCAATCTGTCATTTTACTATGTATTACAGACTTCACAATGGTCTTGTGATGGTCACGCGTTGGAATGGAATCAGTATAATGATACTAACAATTGAGCGGCCATACGTATATACGCGGTAAAGGCGCGCCGTAATATTATGTGTAATTCGGTAAATAACGAGAACACACAGTTTTGCTTCCTCAAATTTAATGTTGACAATGCATATTTTGTTAGTATTCGTTTATCGATAACTCACAATTGACTCAGAAATTAGATTAATTTAGAAGATGTTTAGGTATAAGTCATACGAGAAACCAACACCCAATATTTTATACGTATACCTAACTATTTCTCGTTTTGCATATCTTCTTTACCAACCGGTCCGGACACTAAAGCTAATTAACTAAGAACTTTATATATGAAAGAAACTGTTGGCACATACACGAATGAGAATGCATTAATTTCTTATTAGGCTTCTATAAGAATTCAATACATTATATTTAATATATGTAGCCCTCGCATATAAGCACATTTGCTCATATTATTACCATATTGATTACCATTCAGGTGGAAACGACAGTTGCCGGAATAGAAATGATTCTATCATTGTTTACTATGGCGATTTCGTTTTTACAGACCGTTTTACGTTTACAGACCATATCAATAAGTCATCGTAAATATCTGTATTGAATAACTGTATTGTCGGTTCAAGTTTAACTATGTGATTTTTGAAAAAAAAGAACGAGAAAAAAATAATTTGGGCACACAGATTAAATATAATAACTTGATAGTTGGTTAGTAAGCAGTAGTGGCAATACAAAAAGATAATGTGACTAGTATCTTGGGAACACACTGGTCGGTTCCAGCAGACTGGACTCATTATTTTACCTTCAGACGAATTTATTTATTGCTTCTTTTATTATTTTAAATTGTCATGTTAATTATAACATCCCATGTTAGAATCTGTTACATAATAAACCAGTAAGTATTTTCAGTGCTTCTCACGGAACATACCTTTCGTTAAATTCTGATAAAGTGCATAGTTTCGTAGAATCCTGTTTTGGCAGATATCCAAATTGGAATAATCATAAATCTGTCAATCCTAAGACCTCACTAAATCCTGATTCAATACAGTCGGTTAGCTCCAGAGCTATTCTGTTGCCAGTCTATGACCTTTACTTGAAACTGATTCAATGTTAAATAAGTACAAAGGAAACAGTCTTTTTGTTGCCTTATATTATATAACAGAATAGCAGAACGAGTTTGCGGCGGTTGTGATTTAAGAAGCAAAAAATATCGATGACTCCAAGCGTTTCAAAACTTTGAAATCATGCGCAATAAAGCAACTGTAATATTCTAAGATACACATAAAACTGGCTGACAACTACCTACGCTACTTGCTTGTAATGTGTAATTTATTGTTCACAAAGTTTCTAGTCATACAATTCTTAATTAACTATAATGATTTAGGAGATTCGTCATCTGCCAGTCCAACAAAGAGAAAATCAGTGTCAGGTACAGTTATCTGTATGAGCAAGGCATCTCGAGGTGGCCCACTGACACCCTCATTGTCTCGGTAAATACATACTGTACCGTTACTTCGATAATATCAACAATTGTGCTAACTTTCTGATCGGCTATCCAGGACAGCGCACCACATGTACAAATATTTAATTTATATGCATATTCGGGTTAACGACGGAATACAATTTGCTTTTCCAAAAACAAAAATGGTTTGAGGAAGTTATAAAATCCAAATTATATTTTTCTGTCGATCGAAGTGAGATAATTTCGACGCTATTTTCTTTCCATAACCTAGTAATATAAATGAGTTGATCGATTGAATGGTTATTCTTACCAATTCAAATTACTAACACATGTATGTATGTACCTACCTAACGTTACATTAATATGATATCTAGAGACTAAATAAAGCTATTAATAACACATTATAATGCGTCTACAAGATATATTACTTTAAAACGACGAGGAAAAACATTACACGTCCTGCAATTATTATATCATTGAAGATAAATTACTCATCTACGAGTTAGCACGTCTTTATTAGGTAAACTACTGTTATGTTGAGCAGTAAGAAGTATACAAGTATAGATAACATATCTATACTTCTATCCTTAATAAATAAAAACCATTTATTTAGGTTAAAGTAATAATAATAATAATAATAGATAATCCAAAAAGTAATAATAGATAATTTATTACCGATTTTAAGGATTCATTTTGGAGTCCGTGCCCCGAACATTATACCTCTATATCTGGGCAACGAATTCTGTGTCAAAGGCCTTTGTATAGCATCGAAATTCTTAACTGTTCTTAACCACTATGGCATCTCTGCTTATCGATTATATTATATATTTTTTAGATTTATTAGATTATAATGTCTATAGGAGCTAGTTACCTACAACATAGAATAACTATGAGCTCGTAGGTCCCTATTTTATATATTCATTCTTTCGGTTTGATTTTAATAGTCAATTGTAAATAGAAAATTGCAATAGAACACCAAAACCACATCCAAGGAACAAATTACAATAGTTGGCTGTATTTCCGAAAATATTTCTGAATTAGTGTGGTCAGCCACTTCTTTTTATAAGCGGACCTTAATGAACAATTTAGCTATATAAAGCCGCACTAATACTAGAGGGTCGGCAGCTCCGTTAGTGGCGAGTGGAAAGCAATAAAAAACATATCGGCCAAAATATCGGGTGGGC
>DWQK01003337.1:0-11682 GCA_018231225.1 Noctuana stator | reverse complement strand
ACCTGAACCTGACTCATTTATCGCAAAATGTAGGATGTTTCGCTAACACGAGTGAACCAATCACGCTTGTTCCTGACCTGATATTGATAATTCAAGACCCTGGTCATAACCTTACAATTTTTTGATAGCTACGATTATTTAATAAGTTATCAGTATAACTAGGTATATAATTTGCGTTTTAGTGAAATTACTGAGAATCGTCGTCTTCATTTAACTATTAACTTATATGAGTTAAATCATAATAATATTATGAAGACGGCTATTCACTATTATTACCTACACATTAAATTTCATACACTCATTTATTTTAATGAAGCACTAATCACTTATACATATAAAATGCTTTGACCTGAATGACTGACTGACGGATCAACAGCTGAAACTTGAAGGGTGTGTTCTTGTATGACGTATAAGAAAGGATTGTCCGAAATTCTAACCGTAAGGGGATGAAAACGAGGTCAAAGTTTGTATGGGACAAAGTCATTCCTTCAACGGCTTCAACCCAATTAATTATGAAATCCAACGGACCAAGTCGTGGGCATAAGCTAGTATATATATTTATAATCATATATAGGTACATATATAACTCGATAATTAGAACGAAGTTCAAGATTAGGTGTAATTAGAAATTGTTTAGTCTGAAAGATATTATTATGTAGATTAAGTACCTATATCTTATCAAGATTTATACGACTTAAAAAAGGTTCTCAAAATGGTTCTCAATTCGTCTGTCCTTTGTTTGTAGAAGTAGTTCGATTTCCATAACTTCGTCATTTCTTAACCGATTTTAATTTTTTTTTGTCGTGCTGCCTTTTTCTTTTATGGTCTGACTACAGTAGACCTTACCTCGCCACGCGGTACGATTCAACCACGCGGTCGAGAGAGACCAACCTCGCTAAGGCACCATCAACGTTAGTCCGTGGTGTGTGCAAGCTCGTGCGACCTAATTATAATATAAAAATACTGCGTGTACTACGATTGAAGTGTTTGACGGTCTTTACTTTCCTTACGGTCCCGGGACTCATTTCAAGTGTTTGCAAAACCCAAGGGGCTCTTGAAAAAAATTGTAGAGGGTGAGTTCAGTCGAAAAAAAACTCGAATTGTCTAACTGGCAACTGCCTCAAACGATGATAGCAAACGGAACTTGGGTTTTATAATAGTTATTATGTTTTTGTGTTAAAAAATTGCTCAAGGTTTGTTCAAAAAAGCGTAAGAAACGTATGATTAAATAAATATAATTAAAAATTAATTAATTTACATTTAAATATCTACGTTATAAGGACTATTAACTTTTAGTATAGGCAATGAAAACCTAAATAAATAAGAGTAATAAGTATCTTGTACACGGTAAATTAATGATTATGTTATTTTTAATTAAACTAACTGATACGATCTTTTGGTACCTAATATAATAAAGAAAAAGAAATTGTTACATACTTGTAATTTTTTATGATTCTAAGTCTATGTAAGGGCATCAAATAAACAATACTAAACTACGAGTATTACATAAGTAGGTATACCTAGACGTGTACTAATTACATTGGTATTAAAAAAATTACAGATAATGATAACATTGATAAGCAGATATACTCCTACATAACAAGCGTATTCACCTTTGCTGACCTTTGACAATAGATTAGGTAATTATGACCAACAACCATAATTACTTATATTAAATAAAAAACAAGAGCAATAAGCGCCAACCACAAATCATTTATGCACAAAAAGTACCCAATAAGGTACTATGTAGGTATAAGTATATATATATATATATATATGTAGGTATAAGTATTCAGTATTTTTGTATCGGTTTACGTATAATATAAATGTATCTAGGGTTTTTTCCGACCGCAAAAAGAAGGGTATTATGTTCGGGTGTACGTGGGTATTATTTCTAATTGTGTAGTTTAATGTACCTATCTTACCAAAGTACAAGCATTTTTATTTATTGAACTTACAATGTTTGTAAGATAGAAACTGTGCTCATAAGAATTGGTGACATCGGTTACTTTGTCATGGGTCTCTTCAGCGGATCTTACAAAACTCGTGCAAGACTACCCTTGTAGTAAAAAGAATCATCAAAATCGGTTGGTGTGCTATTGACTTATTCGTCCATTTGTCATTTTTATGCAAAAATAATTTTTTCAAGATATTTCTCATGGATTCGACCATCTGCGATCAATCGGCAATGCAGCCAGGTGCCTAAGTTTGCTATTACAATAGTCGTCACTTTACTGACATTTCAATGTCTGATTTTGTTAGTTTTTGTAAACTGGATAGGTACTAATTTAAAATTATAACTGGTTTTCCGGCGATCGATGTGATTGTATCATGTTAGGATTCGATAATCTTGTAGATAAATGACAAACTAACGGCAAATAATCTTTACAAATAGGTATGTTGTACATTTTTGGATCAATAGTTGTTTAACATTAGTTATTGTTTTTCGACATTCACGATACTGATTGTAATTCCAACTCAAGACTCGAGACAATTGAGAAGCCAGTAATAGCAATAAACAACTTCTGGCTCAGCCAGCACCCTGTTGGTAAACCTGAATTGATGAAGATTTTACGTAATATTAACACACAACCTTAAATAAGTTACTCTATGTATTTATTGCTAATGAATTGCGTCAGTCTGATAACACGAATAAGAGGATCGAATTTCTATTATCACGATTGCGCGTTGTATTAAAAGTTGAGAGTTTATCACCCTTTTCATAACATAATGACTACGTGTTCGGATGATGATGCAAACGTTGAATTACAAGACATAATTATTATCTATCTGTGTGTGTTCACTTCCGATTTCAATACATTTTATAGGTAGGTAAATAGGGACCTATTAAGTTCTTACATACTGTAATGCTCTCTAATATTATGATATCACAGCTTATTAAATTATGGTAGCTATTTAAATTATAAAATTAGGTAAATGCTTACTAATTAAGTACTAATGCTTTTTTATCCGTAGTTATTTAATAAATAACAAAATAAATTAAATGGAAAGAAAAAAGTACGTAATTATATTTTAAAGTATTGACAGTTATTAAAAACTATGTTAGGCCGAAAGGATCATATCCAAGGCTGTAACTAACTTATATAGGTACAATATTTAATACAATAGATAATAAAAACAAATATTTTCACAGACTCAAAGCTATTAACACTTTTTATTACATCCTATAACTGGTGTTTTTACTAGGTATATGTGTGACCAATATCACAAGCAAAGAATTTATGTATTACATTGCAGATAAAAATATTTATTTAAACATTTGGATTTAATGAAAACATTTAAACTTTTATATCTTTTCTTATCTATTAACTTCATAATATTATGAGCCTAACCTTAACATTTTTAAAGTTCAGGAGTGAGTGTAAAAAATAGCTGTAATATTTTTAACTATCGGTATAAAGTTGACGAAAAAGAAAGAAAAAAATAAAGAAAATGAAACATAAATAGGTAAAGAAAAAATAAATAGGTAAGGTAAAGATCGAAAGACAGAAATCTTTAATTTCTTTTAAAACGGCAAAAACATTTATCAGTGCGTCTTGGCTTTACTGTCAGCGCTGTAAGCAACTTTTTATTATAAATAAATAAATAATTTGTGTTCCCGCATGACCACTTACCATGCGGCATGCCAGGTATCTTGTCTGTCTGTTTACTAGGCTTAAATTATAAAAAAATACTTATTTTAAGTAAAAATGAAAACCAACATCCCGCTAACAAATAATAAGTAACTTAAACTGTTACAGACTTCAATATTTATTTTATAGTGTATACAGATACCTCTCAAAGTTTAGACAAGCCTAACACAATAACCCTATTTGTGTAGAAGGTTATAATGTTGTAATTGTAGTCTTCTTGGTATTCTTTTAATTTAAGTGGTAAAAGTCACCCTTAGGTACTATACATACCGTTTAAAAATCGTAATGTTGACGAGAGAGAAAATAATTTTTATATGTAAAATTTAATGTCCCAAAAAATTTAATTAGCTCTTGGATCATAAAACTTAGGTACGACGACTAAATAATATTATGAATTATTTATGCCTATGCACGATTTGCAAAGAAGGCGTAATCTTTAAGTAAGCAGATCCCGCAGAATCTCATTCAGTTTACGAAGCGGATTGGTGTAGATTACATGTTTTAAATTATCTACCAAAATTAATACTAGAAGACAATTTGAAGATTTGTGATTACAGTGCATCTGCGTGTTACGTGAACATTTTCATTTTTGTTTTAAGAAATTTATATTTACTAATAACATTTCATTTATCATATTAAAGGTAAGTTTTAGTTTAAGCTAACTAGATAATAATAATATTATGTTATGTAGGTACTATTATGATATTATTATAGACAAAGATGGTGCATAAAAACTATTTATTTAGAGTAAAATTGTAATATTTACCTTCCGTAGACCTTAAAGAGTTAATAGGTATCTAAGGTGTATTATTTTGGTAATTAAAAGATGTTTTGGTTTTTTTTTTACTTTTATTTAGATAGGTACCTATTTATTATTTCCTTATTTTCTTTTCTCGATTTTTTTTTGTCTAAAACCTCTCTTAAAGTAACTTTAACATAATATTACTGGTCGTAATTGCAAAGACTGACCATGACCATAGAGTATGAGCTAAAATTCTAGGAGTTTATTTCGTTTACCTGCTCAGTAGCTAATAATGGACTTTCCCCTTCACGCTTCTCTTTCAGAAACTCTACAGTTAGTACAGTTACACCATTACCAATATATTATTTTTATACTAGCTTGGTTGTGTAGTGTGTACGTGCAAAGTTTTTTATTCCGTTGCGGGATCATCATCTCAGAGTTCTCATACCTACTCAGATTTAAAACTTGCACCGCTTAAAATTTTCTTAATTTTCTTCTTTTTCCGCCGGATATATAACTTACCTATATAGATTTATTTTGTGTAGATTATATCGAAATCGAAATCAAAACAAAAATATTTTAACCAATAGCAGTATCTTTGTGACAGAATTGACAGAATGTTAAAGCAAAATAGTGATTCTGATTGGTTGTAATTCTGTGCGCGGCAGCGCTGCTCCGACCTTATAAATATCAGTGCGAACGCGCGCAAGATCTCTTTTCCACAGTATTAATTCAAGGGGACTTTGTCGGGTTATTTTAGTGAGCTAACTCTAAATTCAGAATGCCGGAGACATCAAAAATGAATGGATATGCAAAAACAAATGGACACAGCTATGACATGGAAGACTTGTCCGTGTTCCTCTTCACATCGGAATCTGTCGGCGAAGGACATCCAGGTTAGTTTCTCTAAATACCATCAGGAATCGTCCGATAATATCGAAAGATGGCCGCCCCACACATGTGCGCAGATATTACACCATTGCAACTTTGTTATTGTTATTATTTACATAATCCCGGAGACCCTTGGTGCCGAATACAATTTATTTAATTTTCACATGTGTTCAGTGTTCAACATTGCTTTAGATTACATCATGATTATAAATTTTGTGTGGGGTCAGGTACAGATGAAACATTGACATAATACCTGATAGAAACACGTGGTTTTGGTATCGCATAACTAAATTTCGAGTCTGCACGAGGATAATTCAAAGTGAAATCTAATTTTCAGACAAAATGTGCGACCAGATTAGTGATGCTATACTAGACGCACATCTGAAACAAGATCCTGACGCTAAAGTGGCTTGCGGTGAGTTCAAATTTCGCAAACCGGCGCCTTTATTGTTCTTATTAGAGTAGGTATCTCTAAAATTCACTTTGTTCAACAGAGACAGTAACAAAGACCGGAATGGTTATGCTATGTGGTGAAATCACCTCAAAAGCTCATGTGGACTATCAGAAAGTTGTCAGGGAGACAGTAAAGCACATTGGATATGACGACTCTTCTAAAGGTTAGTCATAATATAGTAAAGTCACTAATTGCACCAGCTGATTATGTGTAAAGGGTATTGGCCTTAAGCCAAACTAAAATAGTTTACTAGATTTTTGTAACAATCCATGGTGTTACTGAAAAATTATTTCACACATACTAGGTTTTGATTGGCGTACACTGAACTTATTAGTGGCTCTAGAGCAGCAAAGCCCCAACATAGCACAAGGGGTATACCAAGACAGAGATGAAATTGATATTGGGGCCGGAGATCAGGTATAGATTATATCCAGGCTTGCTGCACGAATTACATCAACATTGGGTGTTCATATCAAAATTTTGGGATCTCTAGGAAAATTTTCATTACAAAAATAATTTGGGTCTTCAACATTCAATTACTTATGTATTAAATTTATTACAAAAAACATAATTTAAGGACTACATGCATGAGTTTGTCAATGATAAGGAAAATTGTCATAAAACATTTAGTATGATAAAAGGTGCATTTTGTGGTAGGGAAATTGAATTACATGATCTGGAAATGTTAATTATGTTCCACATTAACAATGTGCATGTATCTGGGACCAGGGTTTGATTACAAAACTTGCAGCGTAATGCTAGCATTGGACCAGCAGTCACCAAACATTGCAGCGGGAGTGCATGAGAACAGGAATGACGAGGAAGTAGGGGCTGGTGACCAGGTAGGGTAGCCAATAAACTTTTTTAATCCATTTATGGTGTCTAATTAGGATGCTTGATAACTTGAAAACTATATGCTCCCTATATTTACAGCATAGTTGTATATGTATCATATAACATTTAATGCTGCAAACATTACATAAACTTAAACAGGGACATGTTTAAGATTATACTGAGGCATGTCACTCTGGTTCATTATTTTCACAAAGTTTCATCATCTGATGTTATAAGTTAAGAAAACATTAGATTGAACTAGTTTTCAATAATTCTACTGAATCACTAGTAAAGCATGTTTATGGAAAACAAACAGTAATGTTTGCATCAGCACAATTAGACATTAATTGAATAACATGATCCATAAAGGAAAATTGCAATTTTGAAATAAAAAACATGAGTTGTTATTGATTTATCATTTCTTTATTTATAAAATATATTGTTTTTAAAAGTAATGCTGATGTAAATTATTTGGTAAATTGAGATGACCCATTGATCTTTTATAAACTTAAGTTATAGTCACTCCATATTTTGTTTTTGTATTTTTTGTTGTTATAAAGTTAATTGACAAAACTTGTTATTATCCCCAGGGTTTAATGTTTGGATATGCAACAGATGAAACTGCTGAATGCATGCCTTTGACAGTAGTGCTTGCACACAAATTGAATCAAAAAATTGCTGAACTGAGGCGAAATGGTGAATTTTGGTGGGCCCGACCGGATTCTAAGACACAGGTATGTTAATTGATTTTGGAGTGTTATCTTTCATTTTATAATGTTTCTACATAATATATTTTTCTTATTATCATATAAAATAGGCAATAATTACATGAAAGCAAATATTTACTAAACCAATATTTTCTGCATATATTAGCAAAACTCCTTCAATTGAAATTTTGATTTCCTTTATTTTTCACACGGTTCAGTCTGATCGTGATCACAAATAATATTTTCTACTTATAAGTCTACTTATTGTACTTTGGATATACATTATATGAGTGATTCATTATTTTTAAGTGGTGCAATATTAGGAAATTTTATTTAATATTAAATTGAGATTCTACTAGAGAACAACTACTGCAATGAAGCAAAAGTTATGATAGCATTATCTTATCTTATACATACCAACACTTTTTATATGGATGTGATTTGGTTATGAAATAAATTAAGGGATGTTAAAGGTCAATTAAAAACTGAGTAATATTTTTTAATGTTTATTGGCTGATGTTGTTGAACTAAGCTTTTTTACTAGGCATACTTGAAATGAAGCTGCCCATATTCGATTAAATATCTTAATTTAAATTATTAATTGATCTTGGCCACAACATAAGTTTTAAAAATAATTGGTCTGGCAGGCTATCATAACATTCTGTATTCACTGTTGGACCAATAAATAATTATTTGTAAGGTTTCTTAATCCTTATGTTATTAATACAATTCTGTATTTAGCTATTGGATAAATAAATAATGATTTGTAAGGTTTCCTAATTCTAATGTAGGAGACAATGGAATTAAATTAATATTCATTACTTCCCATTTATGTTCAGGCATGATATTATTTTGATTGTATACTGATTATTCTCTTGATTATTTTCGCATTCCATTTACCTCATTTTCAGAACCATAAATTGATTCTTGGTACAAAAGGTTGTGGCGGTGGTATCTTGATTAGCAAAATTTAAAACATTGGTATTTTCTAAGAATATTAATAAATATTGAAATTTTGTTTAAGGTGACTTGCGAATACATATTTGAGGGTGGTGCAACAGTTCCTCAGAGAGTCCACACTGTTGTTGTATCTCTACAGCACTCTGAAAAGGTCAGTACAACTCAATAATTTTATTATTCAATAGAAGTCTTAATTTTAATTACATAATTTTTTTTTTCTAATAAACTTGATACCAAAAATTACTAATGTCAATAATATTCTCATTTCAATTAATGCACTAACTTCAATTATTTAATTAACTTCATTTGGTTGGATTTTGTAGCACACAAATATTTTTAAGACCTAACGGATCTGTTAGTTTTATAACTAAATGATACTTGTAATTTTTTTGTATTTCCTTGAACTTTGTTTTACTAATTTATTATAAATATTAATACGTGAAGAGCCGTCTGTTAGCTGTTCCGGCAGGAGTGAATTGGTATAACAAATCGGTTTTAAGACATCCATTACCCCTAATAATTGATTTCAATATTTTTCTTGCCACACAATAGGACGATACGTATATACGTACAATCATAATATTATGTAACAAGTAAAGTAGGTTTAATAATATTATATGCTTAATCTACTTTACACATACCTTGATCAGTATTGTAACATGTGCGCTACGTTTTATTTACTCCCCCGAACGTGAAGATCGTTATGCAAGTTTCTACATTAATATAACGTTGAAATTGTGGGTCCTAAGGAAACTTAAACTGTTACATTTCCTTATGACCCATACTTTTTTTCTTGGCGTCGTCACCAATATACCTATAATTAACGACCGGCGTGTGACCGTTGCGCGCCGTTCCGCTTTGCAAACTCTCGCATACAGCACTATTTCTTAAACTACAGTTTTATAAAATTCGGTCATTTATTCATTAATATTACATATTATTACAATTTGACGTTGACTGAATGTATGATTGTGTTCGATTTATTTTTGGGTGAACATTTCAATAATTATTAAATACATACTAGATACGATAATTCAATTTAAATTATTCACTATTCTCCTGTTATAGGTGGTAAAACTGGTACAATTGGTCCAAGGAGGCTAATTCTCAAACCGGATATGGTGATATCTGTCTGGGAATTCCTTTATAGCTCTTATCAAGTGACTCAGAATCATTATATGACGTCTTGTTTCACAATTGTGTAAAGGTTTAATTTATTTTTAGATCACACTGGAAACACTGCGTGACGAGATCAAAGAGAAGGTAATCAAGGACGTGATTCCGGCGCAATATCTTGACGATAAAACTGTGATACACATCAACCCGTGTGGCCTTTTCATCATTGGTGGACCTCAGGTGATGATGACGCATTTTTTATTCCTCATATAAAATCTCCTTTACATCATTTTTAACTCAATAAAAAAAAATTATAAGGGTTAATATGAAGAATCATTTCTGTTAAATAATAAATATTATATAACAGTTATATTACATGCTGTGGTGCAATCAGCAAGTTACCATTGTCACGTGTCAATGAATAGTAATGTGTTTTAAAATAAATAATTATTGAATCGCGCATAGCCTCGCTGATAGTGTAGACTGCAAGCAATCTCACTCCAACATTTTCCAGGTACTGTGTTTGCGCATTAGAGCACCACATCAAAGTAAAAGATGAAAAGGTGTCTCTGACTCCTCTTTACATAATCTCCAGTAGTTGGTCGTTCTGAGTCCAATGGTCGCCATGTGCTTACCAAGTATATAGTGTCCAGTCATGGTACGGATTGTTATACTAATATTAGACTTGGTGAGCTTCAACAACTCTTGCCACATAGTAAGTAGACTGAAGTAATGTATTGTATTGCAGTCTGACGCGGGCCTGACGGGGCGCAAGATTATAGTGGACACGTACGGCGGGTGGGGCGCGCACGGCGGCGGCGCGTTCTCGGGCAAGGACTTCACGAAGGTGGACCGCTCCGCCGCGTACGCCGCGCGCTGGGTCGCCAAGTCGCTCGTCAAGGCCGGCCTCTGTCGTCGCTGTATGGTCCAGGTAACCCGTCAATGGTCCACTAGCTTCCAAATACGCCCTCGGCCACTGTTCAATGCACGCTAAGGAGCTAATGTAATAATAATAAGTTATGTATGTTCCTATGTGGCGTTCTAGAGAACTTTGCATAAGTCGACTTTGATTCTTCCATCAGTTACACTAAAGACATGACAGTTATCAAAATTCTCATTATGCTTACCAGTGCTGCTTACCTTTGCAAAGACAAAAACTATGTAGAAAAAATACTAAGAGTTACTCAATTATAAATTTGAGTTATTTTGCAATAAATTTTTCAAAAATATGTTTTATTTTTAAATCTGAATTTATTAGTTCAAGTAACACTCCCACACAACATTATGAATATGAAGTCCAATCAACTAAAATACCTCTACTGCATTCTACTCTATTCGTCCTGCATTCATCATTCAACTATTGTTCAGAATTTAAAACACTAATCTCTATAGCCAAGGTCAAAGTAATTGATAACCATATATAATTTATCATAGCGAATTAATTTCAAGATTAGATTTGGTATTAGTTACTTTACATGTAAATTAGACTTTAAATATACATTTTTGTATTTTGTGTGTATGTATGTATTTGTATACTTGTGGTGCTCTACTTCATTGGTGCTGTTCTTGGTGAAGACCAACATAATGTTACCAGACCACAGAGAACCTAAACTTTAATGTGTATACATACTTGCCTCTTCAATTTTAGGTGGCATATGCCATTGGAGTAGCTGAGCCACTGTCCATCACAGTTTTTGACTATGGTACTTCCCACAAGAGACAACAAGAACTTCTTGCCATCGTAAAGAAAAACTTTGACCTCCGACCGGGGAAAATTGTCAAGTAAGTATCAAAATCAAAAATTTGAAACTCCCAAGTATTTCCGCCAGAACAATTAAACGTAAACTACTATTTAATTATATTATACTATAAAGTAAGAGCAATTCATTTAATTCCATTTGTTCATGTCACTCGATCTTCATTTTTAACCTTTAGTTGACGCAGATTGTATATAAAATTCATTAGGATGTATTCTGTCTCCACATGAACTAAAGATATGCAAAATGTCAGTTGGGTCTGTGCGGCGAAGTTATTTAAAAATGTACCGAACGTGTTCTCTTCGTGTATTATTATTATTATATTTAGATGAAGATTATAAGTATTATAAGATATCACAACTTCTTCATTTTCAGGGAACTTAACCTCAGAGCGCCTATCTATCAGAAAACAAGCACATACGGACATTTCGGCCGAGAGGGATTCCCATGGGAGAGCCCCAAGCCACTCATTGTAGAATGACTTTGATATGTTGCAATTAGAATTTTGTAAATATTCCTACAGTATATTTTAAACAGTTCTCTATGTGTAGCGAGAGAGGCGAGATAT
>DWQK01003336.1:0-11682 GCA_018231225.1 Noctuana stator | reverse complement strand
TATATTGATGCTATTCTCTTTTTAAATATTGTCACAATACTACGAGCAACACTCATGTTATATTATTAATAATACTACTGGCAACATAAATATAAATTGACAATTGACAGTATTATAACACTTATTATAGTTTTATATAAATTAATAATTTGTGAATTAATTAATATTAGGTGAGTTAGTTACAAAAATTTATTATTCATAGCTGTCCATAAATCAATCTATCATATAATATCTTTGCATAGTATAAAATGAAATCGCTTCCACTGTCTGTTCGCATAGACCTCTTTTGAGCTACTCAACAGATTTTAATGCATTTTTCAGCAATAGATAGAGTGATTCAAGAGGAAGGTTTATATGTACAATTTACAGATTTTGACGCGGTATAAAGTTTCCCAGGTCAGCTAGTAACATGATAAAATACTTTCAGAATATAGAACAGAACAATCAAGGCAAGAAATTGAACTTTTGGAGAGCTTAGAAGAGTTGAAGGAACTGAATAGAAGACAACGTACAGTTGACTATGAAGGCATGCTCAAACAATACCAGCCTGAAACAACTGAAGAGAGAAAGGCTAGAGAGAAAAAGGAAGATGATGATTTCATCAAGTAAGTTTTACAACTTTATATAGATGCTGATTAATTATCTCAATTTTGTCACAGTTAGTATAAGAAAAACTGTCTCTGGTCCCAGTAGAAAATTACAAAAAACTCTTAACTACTTTAAAGTCGCGGCAAGGGCGTTTAAGATGCCCCTTGAGGTTGTTTAGGTTGAGGTCTGCTGAGCACTCCACTCGTACCTTGACACTCCTTTTTGGAGCACCACAGTAAAAATTCGTTGGTTTTTACAAAGAATTGTTGAGGGCAAAGGATCTCTTAACAGATACAAAATTACAATAACTTCTTAATTGGAGACTTAATCATATATGTATTTCTTTATAAACTTTCAGATCAATTAAATTTAACAAATCAGCTAAGCAGAAAGTAGTTGCAGAAGAAATAATTGAGGATGTGAATGATCAAGAGGAACCTGCAGTGAAAATTCGAAGAACGGATAATCTGTCAAAAAATGCAGAAACAAAAAAGACAGAAACGTGGAACAAAAGTATTGGCGTTTTATCAAAAAAACCAGCATTAGTCAATCTTGTAAAGGCAAGAAAAGCCCAAACAATTGTTAGTAATAAACAAGAAAATGAAGCAGGTTACTCCCATGTTAACAAATTAGACGGCAAAGACAGAATAGTAGAAACAACAAAAGCAGACAATCAAAAATCAGTGGAAAGCGGGACAACTTCTGGACTGTCTTTATTGGCGAACTACTCTGGCAGTGATAGTGACTCAATGTGAGTGATTTTAATGACCACAACATTATTTTGTTAGTTTTAAGACTAATGTTTTTTTACATAAATAATGTATGAATCTAAATCCAATTATAATGTCTAGTGGTACCACATCACCGTGCAATGTTTCGAAGAACGTAATGTATCTGACATTAATTTAAGAACATAATATTAAAATGTTGAACAGATTAAAGTTGTTCAAGAAGAAATATTGAATTCAAGTTTCTTTCATTCCTACATAAACTACATTGCATAATTTCATAGTACATGCCTGTTATGGAGGTTTATTTATTACAATAATTATTCAAGTCATCTCCTTTTCTACACAAGGAACCATCAAAATCAGTGAACATGCTACTCAATTATCAACTTACAGTTATTCACTTGCAGCTTATGCAAATTTAAGAGTATGATGGTATTTCTTATAGTTTTCTTTATCTGAAACTTAACTAAATTAATATGGGAACATTTCTCTCTAGACCCGATCCTTAAGTTTGAGTGGTAGAATTCGCGTGCAATAATAATTATTCATAACGTCAACTTATAAAATATCAACTTTTAAATAAAAATATTTTTTTATTTAAAAACAATCGTGCAAAAACATAATATGACTAAAACAATGTAGTCATAAAAAAAACCTTAATTTCATTCTAGCAACAATTACCGACGCCATGGATATAATTAAACTATTTGTAAATGACGGCATTTTTCTGTAGGATCTACCGACACCATCAATAAACGGAATTACGGTAAACTACTTGAATTGTCACCATGGTATAAAAACGCTGTGAATGACACTTCTCGATCCGTGCGGAACAAAAATGATTTACAGCGAGACGTGGGTGACAATCGGCGCAAGGGCTTCGCCTCAAAAGATAGAATTCCTGAATTAATGCCGAGGTTACCGAATAAAATATGATTACCGCTAAAATGGGGCTACCTCATAAAATAATATACAGTAGTATTTTTATGTTATTTATATATTTACCCTACGTGGTATTAAAGCTTATATCAAATCACAATTACTAAGTGTTAAGTGTTTGCGCCACGCCCATGCGGCCCTTAAATCATTTACAAATTAATATTACTTCGCACGCTGGGCGGTGCCGGTGGATTCCTGCGAATCGAGATTTTAAACCAAAAGCTCATAGCTCACGGTCCTGAGATAAATACTCCGTATCCCAATTTTTTCGTCGACATAAATATTGTTTTTTTGAAATGTAACGGCTTCGGGCCGACACGTCGGAGTTCGGTTCTAAGAAGTAGAGTTGTCGCGGCGCCGCGCCGGGCGCGCTTGTGTTGTTCCATACTCGTCTAATAAATAAAAGGCTGCTTGGGAAATATTATGTTACGTCTCGGGGTGTTTTTGGGTGAGTGCGTGCGCCGCGGTGGTCGGCCGCTTTGGCCACTCATGCCTGGGTAATGGACCATATACTTCTTGGATCTTGGAGAAATGATATGTTTGCTTTCTACCTCGTATAGGCATTTCGATTTTTTATAAGAGAAGGCACAGAATAGCGTTCTTTGTTTGTATGATTAATTCATTACGTATGTTTTTACTTTTGGCCCTCGTTAAATAGCTTTTTCACATTTCCATTTTAACGATTATTTTTATATACATAGCCTTAGGAATGTTAAATACAACTAAAGTAGTGTCTTCCCCGAGAAGCCTGCCAAAGGAACCGTATTCTGTGGTTTGTACTGAGTGCTGTGCGCTGTCGGATAATTTTAATTAAAGTTACCTTCAGGCGAGATGTGGTTTTCTACCGGAATGATCATCACTTATTGGACAATTGTCTCGAGTTGGATGCCTTCGCAAGCTGTATGATTGATAAAAAGGCGCAAATAATTCATCCCACTATAAATAAAGTTGTTAATCGAAGGCAGCGGCTCCACTAGTAATTGGGTGGCCTTAAATTCCACCTCATAAAAGAACTAAAATCTTTTATTCTTTCGGTGAGCAGAGAGTCTGTGAAAGGGCGGACCGGTATCAGTCACATTATAATCAGCGCTTCCCGCCGTGATTTAAAAAAAAAACACATCAAGGATTAAGTACCTACCTAAAGATTACCACATTACCAGTAACATTGTAAGTCATATTATGTAGGTACAACAGAAGCGTACAACTTCCTTCCAAGTACCTTCTCAGACATACCGCTAAAACAGAACCAATGTAAAGAAATGTAGAAAAGACAAGACTTACAGAATTTTAAAATATCGCAATAACAAGTCTTAAACTAAAGAGCGTTTTACAGGGAATGTGATATAGATAAAGTAACACAATATAAGCAAATTACGAACAAGGATCAAATTTCTTTCTTCCTTTAGGATTGAGAATACCGGTCTATTTTGCGCTGTGCTGTAGGTATGTGCTATAAGCTTAATTCACACATAGGAACATAAGTCTTGTAAAGATAGCTGCTTGCTTGTGAGACTGCCACGAAGGTCGTTCGCACACAATAAGAAACCTCCGAAGACGTTCCATTACTTTAACAACCACTCATTATAATATATTGACATTGAATCTTGGGAATGAGGGAGCAGCGGAGAACTGACACGTATCTAACGTACACAACGTAGGTACCTACCGAAGTATAACTAAGTGGATACCTACCTATAACTTACCAACCGACATAAAGCAATTCAAAACTGATATTACTCCTACTCGTGTATCACTGTTGTTAGCAAGCACTGTTTTCCTTTTTTAGCAACGTAACTTTTCGACCAAAAGTAGTTATTTTGACAAAAACTAACCACTATTTTATGACTTTCTTTATATAGGTAATAATTATGTCATAAAGAAATTATACACTATCTGACTCGCTAATAAAACGCTCGTACCTATAATATCGTTGCTCGTATAAAACAATTCGTTATGATATAATAATATAATTAAGCGCTCCGTGTGTGGTTTAATCTTTTCGATGGCAAACACAAAGGTGAAAATTAAAAAGCCTTCAATACGCCCCCATCAAACTTTACTAGACGGTTGGTAGGTACCTACCGTCATTGTTGTCTTTGTACCTATGTTTTTTAATTTAATAAAAATTTTAAGAACGTATTTTTTTTTAAATTATTACTTTCGATTAAATAATTTATTTCAATCAACTTTTAAGGTGAAAAGAAGAAAAAGAATGTTACCACGAAAGTAGTAAAATACAAATGCAATGATAAATGAATGAATTATATTGTGGTAATATACCAAATTATATTATTATAAATAATATATTCTATAATGCTAAATATTTTACAGTAAATTCTCTTTTACGGTATTTTAAAACTTTTTATGTCATTTAAAAAAATTATTTTACCAAGAGTCGCCTAACGAAAGCAGGAAAATGTATTCAATAGTACCTACCTAAAATACTGTAAAATCCTCAATTTTTTGACAATGTTATGAACGTGTTACAATATCCACCATTAGATCTATATAAGGACTGATAAACTACCCATTAAAATATGACAGGCTAACCATCTACATTCCTGTACAACAAAGGCCGGTCTACGATTAAAATAACACCTTCGTAGAATGTATGCATACCTACATTTTACTTCAGAAGGGTCCATAACGTTTCCGCTGGGCTCCGATGATACCTTTTTTCCAAGTCCGTTAAAAAAACTTGGCGTCCCATTAACAATAAGATCAAAACTAGCCGCGCCACAATGGCCGGCGAGCGCCAGCCTTCGCTCGCTGCGCAGACACTTCCAGGAATCGCGCCCTTTAAAAAGACCAACTCATTCTGGTCTGTGGGACCTGGCGAACTTGCATTCTTGCTGCACGCTGCAGCCTGGCCGCTTACACTACAAAGGCGCTCATGTTACTTTCGTTTCTCTAATTACCGCTGACCTTTGCGCTCTTTCAAGCGCTACCACGTAAACAATAGAAATCTTTAAACTATTCTTAACTCTTTTTTTAACAATAATTATTTCTTTTACTTTTATATATTATATCTGTTATAACGCGCAATTCTTTTCATCTTAAGCCACTTGTCACAGTGATTAAAGATTTCTATTAACAAAACATGAAAAATTTGTTTTGAGTCACAATTCCAATTACACAATTATCTTCTCTCTATGAGAAGAGTTTATAGCATTTCTACATTTAGCAATCATCTGAAATCAGCAATCAGCATAGGCACTCCTACCTACATTTTCAAGATAAATAAACTAATAAAATACATAAATATGTACCTACTCGTATACGTATGTAATATACTTTATATCATCGCACAACTTGTACGAAGAGTAATAAAACACCTGAATGCGAGTCAGTAAAATATCACATTACGTCTGTCAAAAACTGAAGAATTCATTTGCGCCAAAAAAATTGCAATGACAAGATATTAATGTAAGCAGGTCGACTGTCTCCTGTCCATTATGCAATGTGGTTAGATTCCATTGTATGAAGTACCTACACAAAAAATCGTCAACAATATTACAAAAGATATATTATGATTCGAAAGAACCATTAGTAAATGCCCCCGCAAGGCTCCCACGCTCGAATATCCTTCAGGGTGGCTTCAAAAAAAGAAAAACGTTACCTAGGTTGGCTGGTAGAAAATGCCACTAGCCATTAAACCGCCCGAACAGTGTATTTGAAACAAAGCAGCATTTAATGCTAGAAGTCTCTGCTAGGCAGTAAAAAAATCAGTGAACGCTATTGCAATAATTTAGGAAATCGCGAACGAAATAAATGTTAAAATCGGAAAAAAGCAAATTAGTTAACTCTAGCTCTAGTTTATTCTATACCAACAAATGGAAATGCATTTTACCATCAGTTACCATTTGTAGTCCATTAACAATAAAGCATTTATAAATAAATAAACTAAAGACTTATCTATATTTCTTATTATGTAAGTATATTATCTTAAATGTAAAAGTTTTGGATCCAAACATGCGGTTTTACTTAAAATTAAGTTCCTGAAGCAGAAATAAATCCATCAAAATCAGGTCGAGACTGTTTTATAAATATCGCAATAATAGGACAGTATAAAGGATATAAATGCTGTGTATATTTAGGTATGCACAAATTGGTACTCAAGCGCAGATATACATAATTCCACACAATACACAGACTACAGTGGGCGATATGTTATGTTCAGTTCATATCTATGAAAAGCAACGGTTTATGTGCGGTAATGACGTGTTTGCCGAGCAGTTATAGTACACACGTTTATGTTGCCGCTGCTCTACATGTCACTGTGATGCAGTACCAAGTCTCACAATACTACGATCGCTTATCGACTATCACCGACCCTTGGATGGACGGCTTATGATAACTTTCTACATGGGAAATGTAACTTTCATGGGGATTAGGTAATCAAAAGTTCAGACTTTCAATATCATTTAATTACTTCGGAGTTTATGACTTTCTGGTTCTGGTATTCGAGAACGGCGCATATTTCGATTTTTTCCTTTTTACCACCAATAAGTAAATAAACATAATAATATAGTACCTATTCGTATGAGCCGTTTATGGATTTTGTACTATTCGGCGAAATTTTTACCACCTAATTATTTGACTAGTTATAAATTTTATTTCTACGCGAATTCATAATGATACAAAAATCGTGCAATTCGCATACGGGTAGGGGTATAGCGTGTTAACCGCTCAAAACTGTCTGTTCATCGTGCTAAAGATTAAACGTAACATAATAATCACGTCGTATAGAACCCCATTTATCTGATTATGATCCCCTAAATTTGCTCGACGAGGCAATTGTGGCGAATTTATGGCACGTGACCTCTATTTGCCCGCTTGAACGGTTGCGGCAACAATTACTAACATTGCCTTCATTTATTTCTGAATTAAGTCATCTCATAGCATAGCACATGCGGGTCGGTTAATTAGTGTTCACAGAATGTGAACTCAGGAACCGCTGCTTAATCGTAGAAGCTGGTTAAAGTCGGTTTATGGTGTTTATTCGGATAATATTTAACATAAAAAGACTTATTGAGTCTACGTCGATAAGAGTCGGGAAGGCGACGAGACGTTTCGTATCCGGCCGATATAGTGATAAAATATCTACATACAAGTACAAACAAATGTTAATGACGGTGTGATCGCTAAGTCAGCTTTGAGTAAGTGATCCGTGTTGACCGCTCGGTAGATTAAATATTGCTATAAAATCAACATAATATAACGTAATGAATAATAACAAGAATTTCGCAGAAGCAATGACGTGAAGTCTCATTGAACTAACACCTTTTAAATAGTGTTCACGGGAAGTAAAAGCCTTTAATAGGGGAACAATGAAGTAAACATATCTGGCGCCAACATGTCGCATTGACAACAAATATATAACGGTCGCAATAACCTGCCGCACAAATAGTACGGACAAATTGTTGAGCTCAATGTACCTGCGCAGGTACTCTGCTTTACGCCACATTCCTGTATAATCTATACCAAACAAATGGGGAGAAAAAACATAGGAAGTAGAATTATCTTTTATGTTTTACAATAATCCTTGAATGACACTTCATTCCACGTAATTGACTATTGAGAGAATACGAAAAATCCAGTGCAGTGGCTTGCCAAGTGGCACGTATGGACTTTACCCAGGATGTGCTCTATTGTTAAAACCTGTGTACAATGCAACAATATAAGGGATGAGGTGATATTAGTGGCACTTTAAATTTATGACCAACATTGTTGTCTTTATACGATAATTAAAGTATTAATAATATTTACTACATAATAATCTTCTGAGTCCCTCTATGAGTGCGTTGAAAAGTCTGCTAGGAATTGTTAAATAATATAAATATATGAATATGTTGAATAAATGATTATCATTTATTTTTTACAGCAACTTCATGTTAGGCACTCGACTTTATGTGAAGAATCAGCATTTATTTTGTAAATTAAACGAGTTCGCAATAAATAAATAAATTATAACTTTTGCTCTTAGGTACTTAATATATTATGATCAAATATTATCTTATAATGAAATTAAATCTTAAGTTACTAACATAACATGTTACTGTGTTTGCGAATGTTCTTATACGTTTGTACGAGACGTATAAATGAGTGGGTACGCAATAAACCACTGTAGTTCCGCTCTCAGTCAAAAATAATATTCGGCGTCATAAAAGGGGTTTCTCCGAAATCCCTGAATGGACGTAACTTTGTACCGACCTTTTGCATAAGATAATAACGGCAATACGCCATGTGTTGTGAGCCGGGGGGTAGCGGGTTCGAGGTCCGCACATATGTTTACGCATTCATTCACTTGTGAGGCGTGCTATTAATGGGTCCATTCAGCATTATTGTCTTCCACATGCACCGGAAACTGCGCGCTTGCCACCCGCGCCCGGGCACTCGCCTTACCGCGACAAATTAACAGAAACCATTATTACCATGTCGACAGAAAGCATTCGTTTCTACTCTTCACGACTTTGTACTGATATTGCATTTTTGTTGATTTTAAGTTCTGATCTAGGTCATTTCGTCGTGGTAATTTTATAATGAACTCTTTTGGTGCATTCTAGAAAAATTGACGGTATCTTTTTTATTTTACCTCATTCCCATAAATCTCTATAAGGACCGTAAATATTTTATCAAAATACAAATTCATAGAGATGGATGGAATTGACATTTAAATATAATGGCTTACGCTGATAAAGAATACTACTCGGTTTTGTTAAGTTTGTGTAACTGTTTTTACACGAAAGCTAGTAAAATAATTAAAATATAAAAGGTTTTTATAAATTTAGCACTGAAGTGTATTTCAATGTACGTAGTGAACGTAAAATTATAATCCGTTCCGTAACATTTCATTTCACTTGCCGTCAGTTCCGAAGTCCGAATGATGCTACGCGTTTCGTAGCCGAAGTCGGCGGCCTGACGTAGCAATGGTGCTACGAATATAGCACCTTTGATTATAATGATCTCAGTACGGCGTACAACCTTTATTTATTACCCAACTCCAAAAAGGAGCAGGATCTATGTCGGGCTGTATATATTTGTTTTGTGCTTAAATTCTTGACGACCTTTTACCTTGAAGACTTTTACCTAGGCTTTTTACCTTGAAGATCAGATCATCAAGAGTTAAATACTTCGACAAGAGTTAAATATCTAAAAACATTGTACCTATACATATTTTATGACATGATTTTATTAAACAAAATAATAATTACTACTTAATATGTAGATGATAAATATATATTAAACTAAACAATAAACAAAATCTAGGTTTCTTTTTTACCGTAAGAAAACAGCAAAGGAACTTGCCAACTAATTATTAAGTGATTACTGACGACAGTGAGGACCTATGAAATTATATCCTTTTTTGATTTATATGGAAGATTTACAATTGTGAAAATCTTCGTTAAATAAATTTCTTATTGGTACCGCCTTCACTGATATTTAACTGCCCGTAAGTTGCTTGGCATAGAATGCTTTTAGCTTTAAGTCTGCCTTTGTTTCGATACTTTGTACTTCAGCTTCTATGAGGTTCAGAAGAGGTTCCGATTTATTTTATAAAAAAATAAAGACGTTAAAAGAAAGAAAAAATACCTATTCAATCATATTGTACATTAAAATTTAAAAAGCTTATTCTTGTGAAATTCTATTTTGTATCTAGTAGGTACAATAACAAAAAATATCTCCATCCCATAAAATTCCTTCTTAAAAATCGGATACCTCTGGATAACCACCCATTGCGCGGCTTTCAGGCGGCCGACACTAGAACTGATAATTGACTCGTCGGACTAGTCCGCGTCCGGCCACCCTTTCCATAAATATTTCCCGATCAAATTATTATGCGTTCAAAAAAATGCCTTGAGTTCGATTCTCAGAAACCTCAGACGAGGGCGGTTATATTCAAAGTTAGCGAGTGAGATAGAGCTCTAGAGGAGTCTTGGCGTGCGACAGAGACACGCGCTCAATGGAATGAGGCTCTGAACAGTCGAAGGGGAGAACTGTGAGAATTACAAGGAATGGATTTATTTATTGATCAATACACTGTTCCGTTAAAGAGCGATAGTAAAAATAAATGCTGTCCTTATAGGATCAGAACTGCGATTAATCTAGGAACCTAGACCACGATTCATTGTTAATGCGCTTAATTCAAGCGCATGACGCATAGCTACATTAGATATACTCGTAAACCAACTACACGTATATAGGTAATGAAAGCAGCATTATTTTTAATAGATTTATTAATAATATTAGTTTTTAATTAAGATTTATTAAATATATTAATAATATTACACACCATTGTTATGGTAGAATGTATAGCTCTCAATGGAATTGTAAACACCAATATGTACCTACTACATTCTGGCAATAAATGATTTATTTATTTATTTATATTTTTTCTTCCGCAGTTGTCTGATAATGAATATGAATTCATCTAATAATAATACAATTATTACTTGCTTTTCTGATAAGTAATTCAAATAAGAACTAAGAATTTTATTTATTCGTTAAGTGTAAACTTACAAACATTTTCGAAAAAGGAGGAAAAAAGTTAAAACAAAATACACTTTATTGTGTGTACAATAAAGTGTTCACATAATAAAGGGTTATACATAGGTGTTATAAAAATTATAAGTTATGATGAAACCATGCAACTAACGCCGATGATGTCATAAAACAGGACAGCTATCATTTAATAGAACTAGTAGAAATATAATATTATTTTGTTAGATATTTAATTCGCTTAGGTCATTGCCCGCGCAATCTCACGCATTACAACTTGTAGAACAGTGTCCTAATTTGCAACATCTTGAAAGTGTGGCACTAAATGATTGTTGAAAACTTTTACCACATTCTTGACACTAGGATATGAAATTTTAAAAAGTAATAAATTAATAAATAAAATATCCTTACCTTATCGTAAAGTATAATAAACGTTATTTACATCCTTACTTTTAAACAAGTTTCGATTAATTTTACGCTTATGATACGACGATTCACACAAAAACGTCTTACCATCGCTAGATTATAATTCTTACCACTCAAGCTCCCCATCCATATAATACACATTAAGAATGGCATCCATAAAGGTGATTAATTACTAGTGTAAATAGGTACTCGTACTTTGGCTTCAACCCTTTTTATGTCCCACTGCTGAGCACGGGTCACTCCCCACAACCGGGGAAGGCCTGGAGCATACTCCACCACGCTGCTCCAATGCGGATTGGTGGACCTAGGTACGGGTTAGTGGCCAACCCGTGTCGGATGTTGTCAAACCGCCCAGAGGGCCTCCGACCAGGTTTAACGACTATAATCTGTCGATAACAACCGGGACCGACGGCTTAACGTGACCTCCGAAGCACGGAAGCGCGCATGAAATTTGCCACTAGCGGTCACCCATCCGAGTACCGGCCGCGCCCGACGTTGC
>DWQK01003335.1:0-11684 GCA_018231225.1 Noctuana stator | reverse complement strand
ACTGGACCGATTTTAAAAATTCTTTTTGTATATGATAGCTACATTCATGAGGAAGGTTATAGGCTATCAAGCATTACACTACTATTCTTAACGCGGGTGAAACCGCGTGCCACAGCTAGTTTTTTATATATCGGCAGCTCCATAACATCATTAATTGTTAGAGTGTTTTGTTTGGTTAGGATAGCAATCCTGTGTGTACGGCAGCAGCCGGACACACTATGTTTGCGGCGACCATCTCAGTGATCGTGAATAGCTACGCCTCCAGGCATGATCTCAGATAGGACTGCTCTCCTATTTGAGGTCCTATGTCCATGAAATAATTGCAGCAGACGAATGAATAAAAAAATTTGAATTTTAATTAGAATTTATTTATTTATTTTACACATACCTACACGAAAATATGGGGCAGTTTCGACAAACTTTTTATTCCCGTTTGATTTGTCGGGCGTACTCGTATGTTCGATTTTATAAAGCGCTCCGTACTCTACGTCAACAACTAAATGTTGACAAACTTTGAAGGCCAATTTCTGGTTATTGCAAAAAAAAATGGTATTTCGCATTTTACTTAATACATCACTACATCACTACATGGTATAAAACAAAGTCGCTTTCTATCCCTATGTATGCTTAAATCTTCAAAACTACGCAACGGATTTTGATGCGATTTTTTTAATCGACAGAGTGATTGAAGAGGAAGGTTTATATATTGTATAAACGTTCACAGTTTTTCTGTAGTGTATTTAGTATCAGCAATGCACCCGTACGAAGACGGGGCGGGTCGCTAGTTATAGATAATTTGCTGTATTGACATTTATAATTTTATTTTGATTTAATTTAATTGTTAATTAATTTGTAATTTATGTACATAGTAAAAATCATTTAGTTAATTTTTTATTTTAATCTTATTTATTTGTAAATATACGGGCTACTTAAGAATGTTATTTGCGCCTCTAATTGAAAAAGAACTCTATTTTTTTTTATGTTTGTTTTATTTGTATGTTTTAGTGTATACGTTGTTGGTGCTAGCCTAGCTTAGATAACTTAAGATCTAACTAGGTAATTGCATGTACCTACCTAGTAGTCGTTTCAATTTAAATTTCGTCCACCACATCTGTCAATATCCCCTGATGCTATACTGTCACGGAAATGTTTGGTTTCCATATCTTGAGACAGGATATTGGAACGACTTTGCGCTATCACATGCTAGTACAGTCTAAGCTCACACGAAGAGGCGCCAGTCTTCCTTCAGCTACCGTGTCAAGAGAAGCCATTCAATATTGTAATCGGATTTACTGTGATAGAACCGAATTCTATAGGAATCGATTTCAATATAGGTGAATGATTTTGATCACGATATATTTAATCATAAACAAAATGAAATTTATTGTTAGCTCTTCAATTTACCTACTAGTTTATATCTCATAATAAGTTCTATCAGATTCCATAATAAAGCGACGGTAATAAATTATTTTCTATATAATGAAAATAACTTACGTTTGTGCCTGAGGTTAAAATGAACTAATTCTTATTCTGAAAACACCTGTAAGTAAGAAGCGTGCATTGCCCCACTGGTAGTGTGGTCCGCAAGAGATCTCACAAGTTTTGTATGACTTCTAATATTCCTTTTGATTTCATTTCTTGCTAATCAATTTCCTGTCTTATTGTAAAGCAATCCGTGGTTTTCCGTACAATCCTATCCTGTGAAGATGAAGCGATAACATTTGAAATTGATGAAGCGTTAATCAGATCAAAGCTGTAAAGTCCGGCTGTTAATGTTCCAGATGGCGCTCCATTAGCGATATTAGCTCGATTCCGATCGCCATCATTCGGAGCCAGTTCATTTCCTTGACTCCTGTTTCTAGTAGTTTTAGGATTTATGGGAACTGACATAATTTTATTACTTTCCATAACATCAGAAATATGAACTGATTCAATTCAATGTTTTTGATGTACTGTCTGATTGAAATTTTTAATGAAAATATTACCTTCAGTTTAATGAAAATATACCAATGCATTTTCAATTTTTGTTTCATTCTTTCAAATAAAGATATGAGGACACCAAAGCATTGTAGTTTTAAAGTTACAAATACGCACTTTACTTTTTAACTTTTCCAATTTTAAATCACCCCTTTCAACTCTTCGCTTGCGAAACGTTTAATATTTTAATTATGATCTAAGTAATAAAAATTGTTTATATTTTTAGTGACATAATCTTAGGTCAAAAAACATGATTATCAACGCCAAACAGTATTAAGAAAATGTCATTAATCCCCGGTTCTCAGTGAATGATCCAGATGGCTCTCCATTAAGGCTATTAGTTCGATGCCGGCTGCGATAATTGAGGGATAGTCCATTTCCTTGATTCCAGTTAGGAGTAGTTTTGCGATTTATTGGGTTCCACTGACTTATATCGAGTTGATTGGAAGTTTCATTAGTGTATGATTGCTGCTAATTACTGTGACTCGAGACAATGAAAGTAAATGTACGGTAAACGAACCAAATGTTACGTACATCAAATGTTGCAGTGGTTAGGTCAACGAGCTCAAGGTAATTATGGTTTTAAGGGAAATTCTGAAGAATATGCGAAGCTACCTTATATGGTTCTTGATTGTTAGATAATATTTGGATTGCAAAAGAAAAATAAAGAAAGTAATCAATGTAAGAAGTGACAAAATTGATTATAATATAGTTAATACATAAAATTTTGATGCGTTCATAAGCTACTTTCACAAATTGAAAGGTTGAACGAACAAACTATTTTTAGCTACAAATTTAAGTAACACGAAAGTAACTTAAACTTTTCTAATCTCATCACGACTAACTTTTCTCATCTGTCGCGCCAAAAAACACAATAGTAAGAGACTTCATTTATTACGCCTAACTATTGCTAAATCATTGGAAATTTTCATTACGAATGAGTTAATCAAAAATGTTAAATATTTTGAAGTAAATAAGCAAAGAAAGAATAAAAAATATGTAAAGAAGAATTTTATTAATAGTCCATCATTTGGCAAATCTGATTTAATTCTTTTGAATGTATGAGCTAGTAAAGTTGCGAGCAATAAACTCATCGAAATCTAAAGTTTGTATATAGCAGGTGTTATACTGACTCGTTCAATTTAACCATTACTTTTTAAACCAACAAAAGGCACTAGACAAATCATTAAAATCTCCAACACAAACATCACGTATGCATTCAAATCATAACAAGTCCAGTAAAGGGTGGAGCGGAGTAAATAGAATTGGCATTACACATTCAAAGGTTGCTAAAAGTCAACATTTTCCATTAAAAAGCCAAACTCGATTTTATTCCCCAAGCAACAAGTACTTTGGTACTTCGAAAGGCACCTTATTCCGAGCAATCAGCAATTCAAAACTGGCTGGGGCGGACATTGGCTACCCAAGTACCTTCGAATTCTAAATCCAACCGAAATAAAACCATTAGCATACATTCATTGACGCTTTGCTTTTACATTAGAATACTTGATGAGTACAAAAGAGGCAATGGAAAACGAAATTGGGTGGATGTCGATTTGTTTTTATCGTTTTGAGGAGGCTACCTTGAGGGGGATTCGAGGGTCGGTATCACGGTGGTGGTACATTAAAATTCATTTTTACCAAATGTCACATTATGCAGTAATTCCTTAGGGAGCCCAACGGCACTCGCTTTTGTCCCGAGTTACAGTGTGTATAGAAGTAGGGATTGTGGTGATATGAGTCATGTTGAAAGTGGCGATTTAGCTTCGCACTCAAATTCAAAATTGTTTTATTCGTCATAATGTTTTGGGACGCAGTAACTCTGCAATCGCTCATTAATCGCATTAATCTCACTGATAAGGATCCGGCTCGAAGGACCACACGTTTTCCTTGTTAAGCTTTACTATTACTTGAGGGACTCTATAAAAAAAGACAAACGTGCATTCGCTTTACGATTTATTCCGTACTGATTTGCGTAAACAACTTAAGACATCGCTTAATATAAGTTCTCTTTACTACACTTATTAGCACGTTAGCGCGACCCAAAGGCACCCACTTTGACTCTCAAATAAGAGAGCTAAGTAAAAATGTTTCATAAATATTAATGCTTTAAAGTAAGACATGTACCTGATTGTACCTACTTTAAAATGAAAAATTAATTATATTCCTAACTCGTGATAAAACTGCGAAATCACTTACTTAATTTCATTAAAAAACTGGCAGATTATTATTCTCTGCCAAATAAATGGCAATTAAAAGTTTTCCATTCTCCGCGCTTCGAATTCATTATTCTTTGAACACAACCGAAAGAATACGATTTTGGTAATTTACCTATTATTAGCTAAGACTCTAATGATGAATGAGAAAGAATATTTCTTCAAAGGTAATTTCTTTTTGTGATATTAATGGGTGCGGGCGTAAAGGTATTGAAACTCAACTTTCCCTGCGGTTGTTACACGGTTTTTAACAAAACTATGTTGCATAAACACCACTGTAAGGTGGTCTGGTTATTGAAAAGTTTTAGAGATATTTTAACACACACCACACTGCGGTTACCTGTAAGTGTTAGAACAGTTTAGTTGTCTGTATCCACTGTAAACTTTTTTACATTGACGCCAGTTCACCATTTGTAGGGTCCCGGGTTCGGCCCCGGTGGGGCAGAAACTTTAATGATGAATTTAGATTTCTGTTACCGGCCTCGGTGTTTGTGTGTTTGTCATTTATTATATACTTATAATAAAAATACAAGCATAAATGTAATTAATGTTTTATTTCATAAGACTCCATTTTTATATGTGACATATCAACACATTCGTTGCCTAGCGATAGATTATAGACAATATCTAATATAAGCATTACACATTTCGGAGTTGAGTTGCGGAAAATATTTTCTTATCGGATGCCTACGTCATACAAAGAACACACCTTCAAAGTTTTAGGTCTCTACCGTCAGTGTGATAAGCTGTGCCTTGATCCGTCAGTCAGTATATCACATTATCACAAAGAACCATTAAAAGTGGTGTACCTCAGGGCAGAAACTTTTGAAATCTGAATTGTATGGATTTGTCCCTTACCTTGCACATCGTTAATTGTAGATTGGCAGCTTTATATACTAATTTATTATTGTTTTATAAGTGTTATATTCATATTGATATGAAATAACCTAATTTTCAGTAGCTTAATTATTTTATCATATTATTTATGTGACGTCACACGCAACCATTTTGTAAATTAATTACCAGTCTAATTATTTGTACAAAGAACTTATCTGCGTTATTTATTAATTGGAAATTGTAATATTTAAATTGGATACAAACGGGCTTCATTTACATAATTGTTTCATTAAAATCTGTTGAGTGTGTTAATAAAACTTATTAACTTGTGTATATCGAAGACGCCTTTAGTGTAGTGGGTAACTATCCCACTCCTCCATTTAAAGAGTCAAGGATTCTATTCCCAGCCGGACATTTAGATTTCTGTTCTTTATTGTACAACTTGCATTTATTATTAAAATTCTAAAGTATGAATGTATTTCAAATTCATATAAAAGCTAAGGGTAAAAGTAAAATAGCTAAAAATTGGTTTTTGTATACTTAGGTCTCTATTTTTAATAAATTATGTTTTTATTGCACTTGAAACAATAAAAAAACTATCCAGCCACCTTTATTATATATTTTTTGTATCATTTTATCTAGTTCATTAGTGATCGATAAACGATATAACTCCACTGCATACGGCCTCGTTGGTTCACCTTCAAGAATATTCGATAATTCAAAGGAAATATATATTCCCGAATATCTAACCATTACGTTTATAAAACAAGATATTTGGTAGCTCCCAAAGTTCTTAAATCACATAACTTTTCACTTAAGACCTAAAGTAAACTTGGAGATCCCACTTAAATTTGCACAAGTGGCGCTGTAACCAGCTATCGTGCAAAGTGATATAAAACGTTTCGTTAAACTTGTAAAAGCTTTATTTCTTACTCGGTAAGTTTAATTTTAATTCAAAACATTGCATTTCTGCCTCACAATAACTACCTACTGCTGTCCTCATAATCAAATCAAATTTTTTAATTGTCATTAGCTAAATGTATACACTCGATGAACGTTAAATAATACAGTACATCGGCTTTAGGCGCCCTTTTGGTTAAGGTGATCCGCTGTTAAGCAAATATTGTGGCAAGTTATTGTGTTTCGGTTGGGGAGGGTTGCTGCCAGACACACTATGTTTGAGGCGACCATCTCAGTCCTCGTAAGTAGCTACGCCGCCACGTATGATCTCAGATAGGACTTCTCTCCTATTTGAGGTTGGCTGTGGATGTCCATGGGTTGCAGTGACTATTTAACATGAGCTGGCCCGCATGCTCGTTTACTACTCATTAAGGTTTTTTGGTTTTGAAGAATTTATTCTCATACAAAACAGTTTCTTTTACAATGAGATCCAAATAGTTTATTTTCAAGGAATGTTTTTGCCTTTGGAGCATTATAGATTTACATTGTAGAATAGAGTAATCATGTAGAAGTATAAATGCCATTAAAACAAAAAAATCTCCATACATTTCATATTTTAGTTACCATAAGCCAATAATTACAAAAATTTATAATAACAATGATAATAATAATTATATTACATTTAATGGAATGCTATAATAATCTTAGTGGCAATAAGTTAAAATGATATAATAGTTTTATTTGTATGTATGTCTATGATAATAAACGCCTTTTGTTTTAACTTTATCTAATGTAGCTTTCTTTAACCAATTTCTGTAAAGTGGCATATAGTAGATCATTTTTCGAAAAATAATGCCGTAAAGAAGTTTTACGTCTTACGTGTGTACACTAGTACATGCACACACTTTTTTTGGAAGACCATTGTCGTATCACTATCATGAATTTCGGGCTCACTGCTGATCAGGCGAAGGAGTGATAGAAGGAATTAACGACTGTTCGGTTGGCCTATAAACCTGTAAAGGTTTACCTAGTCTAAAACTGATCGACACTAACCAGAATTAGCAAACAATTTTATAATTCATACGATACGGCCTATCTGTTTGCGTGTGTGTGTACTGCGACCCTAAAGCACATTATGTGAATAGCGAACACACATCCATCTTGATGTCATTCGTAACGACCGACCTATTTGTCACGTTTACTATGCGACCTCGTTAATGCTTAGAACGGTATTAAGTACAGCATTATCATACTTACACTAATTTTCTTCATTATTATTAAATTTGTATGTTGCAGGCATGCGCGGCGCTATCACGAAGCTTGTTTTAATTTTAAAAAATCATTAAATAAATATTAATAATTATTTGAGTGATAAGGAAGCCTAGGATTTGAACTAAATCTGCCGGGCTATTTCTACTTAGTAATAATGTTTTTTTTTTAATTTAATCGATTGTAAGCAGTTCGCGGTGGAGTGGTAGTGACGCACATACTTAGCTGTCACTTGTGCCCACTATCAGGCTTAAGCTATACTTCATCATTTTGTTAATAACATGTAATTTATACATTTGATTTTAAAGGACTGCCAAGAGTTTTTTTCCGCCGGCTTTTTTTTCCCGGCCTACCGCGGCCAAAAGGGCGCCTGAAGCCGATGTATCGTATTATTTGATGTTCATCCAGGGTATACGTGTACCTTATGATGAATAAAAATGTTTGAATTTGAAAAATTTGAATCTGTTCGGTTATTTAGGTTACCTAGAGGTAGCTATTGGCCGAAATTCGACCGATTAAAAGTATTCCAGTGACGAGTAACGCCCTTAAAGTAAACAGACATCTAATTTCTAACACCTAATTCGTCTAAGAAAACTTCAATAATTACAATTCAGGTTACGAAAACATTCGATTTCAAAATCGTTGCGCACATAGGTACTTAATGGAAATTTAAAATTTGCATATAATATGTTTTTTTTAATGGATGACATTATCAAAACTGGAGCAACTATTCTTATTATTAAAAAGAATCATCAAATTCAGGTCATCCAGTCGAAAGCTATGAGGTAATCTTAAAAAAAAAACAATCAAATTGAGAACATGCTCCTTAAAGTCGGTTGAAAATAAAGGAATTGGAATAAAATTTTGCTAATACAAGTTCTTTCACGAAGTAGCGTGCTTGAGTGGCTTATAAAATAGTAATATAGCGTTCTTTGAATATTAATTTCACCGCCATTTTTGTTGCATGTTCGAGCTGTGGGATTAAACGTTAGTTTAAGAATACTTGCATTAAAATAACACTATTTAAATCGCCTTCCCGACCTTCGTGTGGTACCTATATATTTTCAATTTTTAATTTTAATATTTTGTCGACCTGTTGGTGTAGTGGTTACAAGGTGGTTCGAAGGTTCCTGGGTTCGATTACTAGCGAGGTAGCAATCGGAGAGGTAGTAGAAATGACACACTCCCTGTGGTGTGGCTGCCATGTACACACACAAAGGCAAAAATTACACAAACACCCAGACCGGGCATAGAAATCTTAATTCGTCATTTAAATTTCTGCCCGCCGGGAATAGAACCCAGGGCCTTTCGAAAGATGGATTGTCGTGGTAACCATTACACCACCATACCACACAACAAGGGCATCTTAGGCGGAATAAGAATTTTTTATTAACACTAAGTTATTAACTTGTATTATGATCCAACTAGTTCAGTGTAATAATCCTCACGTACCTAATAAATTATAATAAAGCTGAAGAGTTTTTTGTTTGTTTGTTTGTTTGAATGCGCTAATCCCTGGAGCTACATGTCAGATTTCAAAGATTCCGTTTGTGTATGATAACTATAGTCACGAGGAATGTTATAGGCTGTCAAGCATTACGTTACAATTCTTAACGCGGGTGAAACCGCGGAGCACAGCCAGTCCAGTGTAGTAACCTACACTTGAGAAATTAAATTTGCTTACCCGAAATCTACAGCCAAGTGGATCCAGCGCTGCATTATTTAGATGCAACGTTTCCATTCATAATACCTTCGTACGGATTTGCTTACTGTTTCCTTAGCAAATATAATTTCGCATGCATGTGGTGAATATACGCTGGTTTCCAAATTGAGTTTCAGGAATTAATTTTCAATTTAAATGTCGCTGAGTTGCCAGAGCTGAATTTCTTAGTGAAACATAATATTGTGCCGTTATTTTTTTAAAATTTAAAATTTAAAGTGAGTTGTATCGGTTTCAGCGCATGAGAAAAAAGATTTTTATAGATAGACTAGCTGTGTCACGCGGTTTCACCCGCTTTAAGAATTGTGACGTAACGCTTGATACCCTATAACCTTCGTTATTAATGTAGCTATCAGACATAAAAAGAATTTTTCAAATCCGACTTGTAGTTCCAGAGATTAGCGCGTTCAAACAAACAAAGAGACGAACAAACTCTTCAGCTTTATATATTAGTATAGATAATGAAAAAGGATTAACTTCAAAAAAGTAGGTACCTGAAATCCAAAATGATTACTTTTTTCTCGTCGACTGTACACTTCAAAAAAAAGTCAATCTGTTATCCGTATAACAACCAAAACTTCACCACGACATGTTTTTTTAATCCTTTTTTGTCCATTTTTTTCATACTTATTCAATAGCCTTTTTCCTTGTGTTATGGGAGAAATATTTATCTATTAATATGAGATGTACCTTGTATGTTCTGCGTCAGTTCAAAGAGGGTTAAATTTTTTTTGCTTTTTTCTTTCGTTCTTTTTTGTTCTTTTACTCAATTGGCCGAGACTTTTTTATGTATACTTTTTTTGTTAGTTAGTGCTTAGGTAAAACGCGCTGCGGCCCGCTGGTAGTGTGGATCGCAAGCGATCTCACTGTTAAGCAACGTCGGGCGCAGCCGGTACTCGGATGGTCACCGCTAGTGGCGAACATGCGCGCTTCTGTGCTGCGGAGGGCACGTTAAGCCGTCGGTCCTGGCTATTATTTATCGATAGCAGTCGTCAAACTTTGTCGAAACGGATTGGCAACTAGATCGTATCTACACCAATTAGCATTGGGAAAATACGCAAAAATTTAATCTAATATTAGTGGATTTGCTCTCCAGACCCTCTTATTTAAGAGTTTATTTAAGTTTTTTCAAGCGATTCCAAAAAAGGAGGACGTTCTCAATTCGACTGTATTTTTTTACGTTTGTTACCTCATAACTTTCGACTGGCTGAACCGATTTGGATGATTCTTTTTTCTTTGAAAGCTGATGCTTGCCGTTTGGTCCCGTTTAAATTTGGTCTGACAACGGCATCCATAAGAAAACCATATAAGTCTTAATTTTAAGTAGTTGCGTGACAACTTAGAAGTTGATTTCTTTCATAACGCGATAAGTAGATAATTATTTTCGTAACAAGACATGTGCAGATAATAATTATGTATCATACTTTATTAAAACAGAATTAACACTGCCACCTTTGCTGCAAGTGCTGCAACAACAGAATCTGTCAATTCGTTCCCGTTGAAAATTAAATTTGAGTATTTGATTGTGATGTTTCGCGAACAAATATCAGATAACATGTATTGACAACATATATGGTGTTTAAAATATTGTTTTTACCGGCCAAAATTCTCTGATTAATCCGCCGTGTAATATATGCGCAGTATCGGGTTTAGCAGGGTGACCATCGATGGGATGGGATGGGATATCCGACTGGCGAATTTCGTAATTAAATAGTTGTCTTGTTAGCCGTTCCAGTTCGCTTTGTTAAGCTAAGCTCCGGTTGTCCGGGTACTTACCTTCAATCTTTTCTATGTCCACTGCTGGGCATGGGTCTCTCCCCACAATCGGGGAAAGCCTGGAGCATACTCTACCATGCTGCTCCAATGCGGATTGGTGGAGATACGGGTTAGTGGTCAACCCATGTCGGATGTTGTCAAACCGCCTAAAGGGCGTCCGACTAGGTTTAACGACTGCTATCTGTCGATCCGGGTGCTAAATACCTAACATAATTTATGATAAAATAGTTTTAGTTACAACAATAATAATAATTAATTATTATTAATAATAATTTTAATCACGTTTTGCATTCATTCCAATTAGATTTCTTAGGTAATTTATTTATACCCATAAAAGCTCAAGGAATGCTTTGAATTTAAACTAATTACAGACATTCTAATAAATCTACACCTTAGAGCCTTCATATCCCAGCAGTGCCTTCAAATCTTACAGAAGACACAATATTTTCTAGTACCAGGGAGATGATAGCAAAAAAATGTTTGAAAAGAGAGAGAAAAAAAAAAACGCAATAAAAAGTTGCGTGTTACGTTTGATCGGCAAAGTGTCTTTAATAACAGTAGCTTGTTACTGGTGCACCCCTCGAGGGCCCTCCAGACTCCTCTGGCACTTTGTTAAAAAAATATATATACCCTGGAATCATGTGGTGAATAAACTTTGAAAAAGAATTATTATGAGCTGAGAGTGTCATGTCTTTTATTCCGCTAGACTTCTGTACTGTTTATTCTTAACTGCCGAGAGTTTTTTCCGCCGCGATTTTTCTCGCGCCTACCTTAGCCAAAAGGGCTAAAGCCCATGTACCGTATTACTTATTTAACGTTTGTCGAGTGTATGCAAATAACTAAATATGATGAATAAAAATTTTGAATTCTGATATTGTACATTTTTTTTCGTTTATGCGTAGCAAACGAGCATGCAGGCCACCTTATGTTAAGTCTGCAACCCATGGACATCCAACCGACCTCAAATAGGAGATTCCTATCTGAGATCA